>CM056454.1:18800092-18804629 GCA_029783895.1 Triplophysa bombifrons | reverse complement strand
AAAGCAGTCGCCATGTGAAATGCGTTTCTAGTCTATATTCTGGAGTCTGTATTCTGCTGCTTATTCAGAAAGAAATTTCTCCACAAGTGTGTTAAATTCACTGGCGTATCTCAAATGCAAATTATGTTTCCCATCTGGTATGACATGCAACCTGAGAAAAGAGAAAATCTATTAGCAAAGCACCTGATAAACACTCAAACCAAAGCAGATGTCTGTCATAATACAACTAATATTAGCAGAATATTATAAATATAATATAATATTATAAAAACATTGAAAATCATACAAAAATATGGATATTTATATGCATTTTTAGTAAGAGAAATATATTAGTGTAGTGAATAATAAGTATAATTAATATATATAATGAAAGTATTCTGCACTTATTAGGCTAACCTTGAGCCCTTGATGTTCTTCAGAAGGTATTGTGGGTGGAAAGAGGGCACCATAGGGTCTTTGGCCCCATGAACAATCAGTGTGGGACAGGAAATCAAAGGCAACAACTCCATACATATGTTACCTGAGAAATAGATTTGACATGAGTAACATTTACAATGTAGTTTGAAAAAGAGGACAAACACTTGTCCAAGTAAAATGACATTTCCCTTAGAATGATGCAATGCACATTGAATAAAGTGCTATAAAAATGAATCCGACTTGTCATGAGATGTTTACATGTTAAGGAATCTAAATCCATAGATCTCACCCTGTGGGTTGTGCGTAAACTGACTGATCCCATCGACCCATTTCTCCCAGGTGTCACAAAAGTACTGAGCACCATACATCTCCTCCATCGGCCGTCTCATTCGCTCACTCCATAATGACACGTCACGGATGGCTGAAACATACAGACTATTTGTTCTTAATGTGTCCTAATTTGTGTCAGCGCTTGTTCTGTCTTCCTGTCTTACATTTATAGATCTGCATGTCTTCCTCTGAGACGTAAGCATTGGAGCCCCAAACCACGAGTTTCTGAATGAGAGCGGGATTCAACGCAGCCATGATCAGAGCGGTGATACCACCATCACTCCATCCTAACAGAGAGAAACGAGCGAAACCCAGAGCCTACACAAATACACACACACATTTTGGATATTGCAATCTTTGTGGGGACATTTTGTCCCCATACCATAAGGTTAACCCTTCCCACACAAACACACACACAGAGAAACAATGACAACAAAACTGCAAAATACGACATATCAGTTCAGTTCTTTGGCCTCTCTGATGAGGACTTGTTATGAAGTGCTGTTTTATATACATAATGTATATAATACTAATATATATATATACATACAAATACGAAGAATTAGTTTTTTGTTATTCAAAAATCTTTTTTTATTATGTTATTGTGTTTTTATTGTGTTAGTTAGCTTTATTTGAAGAGTTTGGTTCCAAAATGAGATAACTCATGATAAAAATCATGTTTTTTATTGTGCATTCCAATGAACTTCAATCAAACTGCAGTTGCTTTGTTTTGATTAGAGTCATAATAACTCAAAAAATACAGCAAACTAACACAATAAACCACAAAAGTTGAAGTTATCTCATTTTGGAACCAAACTCTTCATGTACACATATATACAACTCTGGTCAGGGGCGCCGCCAGGAATTTTGGACCCCATGACAAAAAAATCTAATTGGAGCCCCTCTGCGCAGCTGATGTCACCACATCTCTAGGACCAAACTGTCCCATCAAAAGCTTTACATAACTCTAATTAAAATCTTGCAACTGTCCTGTTTCTTGTAGTTCAAAACTAGTACTAGCACAATATTTACTGTTGGTGATTTGCACATGCATGCAAGTCTAGTATCCAGTTCACTATTTGATGCAAGATTAAAAGAGACCATATAATATATGCTGAAGGCTGTCTTTTACAGTTTTAATGTATTTTTATTGTAAAATTTGACAAAATTGAAAATTCTCTTAACAAAATTATTAGTAAAATTATTAGTAAAAGATTTAAAAAAAGAAAAACGAACAAACTTAAAAATTAACATCATCCTCTCAAAACAATGAAAACAGCAGATTTCTTTACTTAGCTGCACATATATGCCAACAAGAAGATAAAGTGGACATGTGAAAGTGAATTTCCACACCAGGGTTATTATAGTGCTAAACGTTTCCCTGCACTGATTTAATGGTGATTAAATGTAGGCTAACACTAGACTGTTGTTAGCTTATTTCACTATAGACATTAAGTCAACAGGTTAATACCCCTCACACACTATAGGTCAGTGGTTCTCAACTCAGAGTTTATCCCCAACTCTGATATAAACACATGAAGAAGTCAAATCTATCATCATATGACATTAAGTTCCGCAAAAGAGATTCAAGTGCAGATTGCTCGATACGCTTTAAATCGCTCTCGCGGTGCTTTAATGCGATATAACAAACAATCTGGACTATAGGCTACACACCTTTCCTGGTGAAAAACTGGTTTACAGTTTGACTCCCTTTATCTTCCCTCTCTCTCTCTTTTCTCTCTTTCACTTTTTGAAAACCAGATTTTGATTTAACGTTACTAGGCGACATTGTGGTCATTGTAGTTCTAGCGCATCTACTGCAAATAAACACCGTCACTGAGAGCGCTAAGGCAGACCAAACCATTTCATCCAGATACACGGGGGTGATCCGTCGATCAATATGGATGTTTACTTTTTGGTGAATTAGGATTTTTAACTTTTACTGCCAAAAACAGAGCGATGATTAATTGTATTATTATATAAAAATATATGATGAATGATGATGTAATGATAATTTTATATTAGTTTTTACCTTTTGTCGGGGCCCCTGTCAGTCATGGGCACTTGGAAGTGTCCTAACTTCTCCCCCCTATACGGCGCCCCTGACTCTGGTTACACACGTGTGCTGAGACACCCATGTGAGAATACACATACAAGCTCTTATGAAATCTATTCAAGTCAATTACTCTCATACTTGCATTAAATGCACAGCATCTTTGGCGTCTCTGTGGAAGAAATGAGCGGGAAAGTCTCTGTCGGGAGGACGCGAGCGCCCGTAACCCCGCGGGTCAAACGCCACCACAGTAAAACACGTCTTATCAAGTTTATCAAGTTGAGGAGCAAAATCAGTGTTTCCACAACCTGTGCACACAAAAACTAACATAAAAAACCCAAAGTGTTTGTAAATAAGTCATACATGTAATATAATGGGATATAAACTGAGACCTAAAGCTCCGGGCAGCAGCAGGACCGCGTGAGATCCGTGTCCAGTGTGTTGATAACACAGATTCACTCCATTCACTGAACGCTTCCCACTTACACACTTACTACTGTCACACAAACAACAACACTCGCTAACTTAATCACACAAACAGAAACATCACTTTTATTTAAGAAGATTAATGTTATTCATGTGTTCTCACGAGACACGTTTGTCTAATTCTGCACTGCGCCCCCTCACGCACGCACGCACGCGCGCGCACTTCAACACCAATCAATAGCAAATGATGTCACTTGTCAGTTATATGTTTACTGTACAATCTAGTTAAGAATACAAGAGTTGATTTATTAACCAACATTCATGAACACTTTTACCTGTAAAGTCTTGTCTGTATTAAAACTTTGAGCGCTTTCGACCCTGCGCGAGACGCCATAGCGTGAACGTCACGCGCTGCTGCTGGGGGATGAAGGAGCTATCTTTTAATTTTCTTCCCGCAGATTCTACACTTCTGCATTTTAAGATATATTATTGAATGAAATGTAAATCCTGATGACAAAAAACATCGGAACCGTATTGCTTATAATTTATATTGGTTATATGGTTCGTAAGGGTATTTGTTCTGAAAACTATTAGGATTGATGTTGTTTAAATTTTGCTTTACATCAAATGACATTGTGTTTAAGTTTTCTTCGTTCTTGTTTAATGTTAGAAGAATGTAAATCATGTTTTTGATGTGGCTGTATGTGAAAGTCAATGTAAAGTTCTGGAGAAGATGATAAGTGTGTTTCACTTCCCAGTGGCTCAAACCCACAATGTCATGCTGGTCTACACTGGGTTTCAATAACACTCATCTGCACACACACACACGCACGCACACACACACACACACACACACACACATGCACACATGCACGCAAACAAACACACACACACACACACACACACGCACACATGCACGCAAACAAACACACACACACACACACACACACACACGCACACGCACACACACGCGCACACACGCACACACACACACACGTCTGCCCACAGGTGCTGTGTGGGGGTGTCCCTCATCAACCCCATGAGATTGATCATTCAGGGACGGGGCAGCGGGATGTTTACGTCTGGGTATAGAAGTTCATGTGCACTATAGAGGGCACGGGGAATTTAAGGGGATTTCTATGACATGTGTTGAATTCAGTCAGAAAAATAATGCATCAACAAGTGAATGCCATGCAACTTTAACATCGAACATGTCGGAACAAGTGAACAAGTGAAAATGTCAGGAAAAACATCAGACACGTTTGCTTATATAACACTCACTCTGTCATGATGGTCAGTGTTCTCCTGCAG
>CM056454.1:18767592-18795092 GCA_029783895.1 Triplophysa bombifrons | reverse complement strand
ACGTGTGTGTGTGTGTCTGTGAACTTTCAAGACTTTAAATAAACATCTGTTTATGAGACTCCTCCTCCAAAAAGGCAAATAATGGAGAAAAGTGTGTGAGAGTGAAGTTTGTGAGTGCTCATCATCACATCTGTCATGTGTGCTGTAGAGTGGAGATGTCTGTGAGCTCAGGGAACGGGAAACTGCGTCGGTGGCTGATCGAGCAGGTGGAGACGGGGAAATATCCTGGATTAGTTTGGGTGGACGGAGACCGGACAACATTCCGCATCCCATGGAAACACGCTGGGAAACAGGATTACAACAGAGACGAGGACGCTGCGCTTTTCAAGGTGATTGACATGCAGATGAATGTGTGTAACTGATGACAACATCTCACACAAACATCTACACACATTGTGTCCTTTAAATCATGTGACCTCAACTAAAACTCTACATATGATGAGCACTACATCTTCACATGTTCACTTTAACCTCAATCATGTGTCATGTTTTCTTTCATCATTTCTGTCTTTCTTTCTTTCTTTCTTCATTCATTTCTTTCTTTCTTTCTGTCTTCATTTCTTTCTTTCTTTCTGTCTTATTTTCTTTCTTTCTTTCTGTCTTATTTTCTTTCTTTCTTTCTTTCTTTCTTTCTTTCTTTCTTTCTTTCTTATTTTCTTACTTTCTTTCTTCATTTCTGTCTTTCTTTCTTTCTTCTTTTCTTCATTCATTCATTCATTTCTGTCTTTCTTTCTTTCTTCTTTTCTTCATTCATTCATTCATTTCTGTCTTTCTTTCTGTCTTCATTTCTTTCTTTCTTTCTTTCTTTCTTTCTGTCTTCATTTCTTTCTTTCTTTCTGTCTTATTTTCTTTCTTTCTTTCTTATTTTCTTACTTTCTTTCTTCATTTCTGTCTTTCTTTCTTTCTTCTTTTCTTCATTCATTCATTCATTTCTGTCTTTCTTTCTGTCTTCATTTCTTTCTTTCTTTCTTTCTTTCTTTCTTTCTCTCTTCATTTTTTTTCTCTCTCTCTTCATTTCTTTCTCTCTTTCTTTCTCTCTTCATTTCTTTCTTTTTTCTTTCTTTCTTTCTTTCTTTTTTTCTTTCTTTCTTTCTTCATTTCTTTTTTTCTCTCTCTCTCTTCATTTCTTTCTTTCTTCATTTCTTTCTTCTTAACCTTTTATCAAATCTTTTCCACTTGCTTCGGTGCATTCAGGCCTGGGCTCTGTTTAAAGGGAAGTATCGTGAAGGCATTGATAAACCCGACCCACCTACCTGGAAAACCCGTCTGAGGTGTGCTCTGAACAAAAGCTGTGACTTTGAGGAGGTCGTGGGTCAGAGTCAGCTGGATATATCAGAACCTTTCAAAGTGTATCGCATTATTCCTGAGGGGACTAAAAGAGGTACAAACACACACACACTCTTCATAACACACAAACACACGTACTCCTCATCACAAACACACTCTTCATCACACACATACACACACACACTCACTCTTCATCACACACACTCACAGACACTCACTCTTCATCACACACGCACTCCTCATCACAAACACACTCTTCATCACACACACACACACACACACTCACTCTTCATCACACACACTCTTCATTACACACACACTCACTCTTCATCACACACACTCACAGACACTCACTCTTCATCACACACGCAATCCTCATCACAAACACACTCTTCATCACACACACTCTTCATTACACACACACTCACTCTTCATCACACACACTCACAGACACTCACTCTTCATCACACACGCAATCCTCATCACAAACACACTCTTCATCACACACACACACACACTCACTCTTCATCACAAACACTCTTCATTACACACACACTCACTCTTCATCACACACGCACTCCTCATCACAAACACACTCTTCATCACACACACACACACACACACACACACACTCACACACACTCACTCTTCATCACACACGCACTCCTCATCACAAACACATTCTTCATCACACACACACACACACACACACACACTCACTCTTCATCACAAACACTCTTCATTACACACACACTCACTCTTCATCACACACGCACTCCTCATCACAAACACACTCTTCATCACACACACACACACACACACACTCACTCTTCATCACAAACACTCTTCATTACACACACACTCACTCTTCATCACACACGCACTCCTCATCACAAACACACTCTTCATCACACACACACACACACACACACACACACACACACACACTCACACACACTCACTCTTCATCACACACGCACTCCTCATCACAAACACATTCTTCATCACACACACACACACACACACACACTCACTCTTCATCACAAACACTCTTCATTACACACACACTCACTCTTCATCACACACGCACTCCTCATCACAAACACACTCTTCATCGCACACACACACACACACACACACACTCACACACACTCACTCTTCATCACACACGCACTCCTCATCACAAACACACTCTTCATCACACACACACACACACACACTCACTCTTCATCACACACACTCTTCATTACACACACACTCAAACACACTTACTCTTCATCACACACACACTCAAACACAACCTCTTTATTCAAGTTTCACAACTCCTCAGTTTCAGGAGCAAAGTGTCATGAGAGAGTGTGTCCAGCGTCTGGTCATCACAGTTACCCATCACACCCCTCATATGAACCTATGCATGCTCAGGTAACATCAGCTTCATCTACAGCATCTTCTGCATCATGTGTCTGTCACATGAAGAAATGACAGATGTTAGTGTGTTCTCTCCCTGCAGCTGTCTAACTTCCTGTCGGTTGCCGATAGAAACTGGAGAGACTTCCTGTTAGAGCAGAATCCACTGTCAGATATGCACTCTTCATTCGGTCCAAGCGCTCACTGGGATGCTGGTGTGTGTGTGTGTGTTGATAGTGATAATGGTCAGTGTTAATGGTGAAGTGAATTGTGAGTGTTGTGTTGTGTTCAGGTTATCAGATCAGTGGGTCTTTCTACAGCAGCGCTTCATTTGATTCTTCATCTCCTCTCTTCAGTCTGGACCCCGGCGTCAGATCACTGGAGACCATGACACTGTCAGGTACACACACACTCTTCATCACACATACATGCACACACACACTCTTCATCACACATACATGCACACACACACATGCACACACATACACACACACTCTTCATCACACGCACACGCACGCACGCACACACTCTTCATCTCACGCATGCGCACACACTCTTCATCACGCGCACACACAAACACACTCTTCATCACACGCACACTCTTCATCTCACTCACACGCACACACACTCTTCATCACACGCACTCATACACTCTTCATCTCACTCACACGCACTGACACACTCTACATCACACGTGCATATACTCTTCATCATGCGCACACGCACACACACACACACAGTTTATACCACATTATAACAATGTAATGCAGTTGTTGTTTGTGTGTGTGTGTTGTCCAGAGTCTCGTCTGCAGGTGAGTGTGTTCAGCGGTGATGTTGTGTTTGTTGATGTGACGGTCACCAGTGTGGAGGGCTGTCTGCTGCTTCCTCATGATGATAGCTGGACCCACATGGGCGCAGGCGGACCGGAAGCCGTTCCTCTTCCACACAGTGAGAGAGGAGAGCTGGAGGGAGGAGTTCTGCTCTGGATGTCACCCGACGGCCTGTACGCCCGACGCTTCTGTCAGAGCGCCATCTACTGCGACACAACGCACAACAACATCACAAGTAAACTCTGCAAACTAGAGCGCGGTCAAACCAGTAAACTACTGGACACGCAACTCTTCCTGACAGGTGCACAGAACATCATTTACCACATCATGATCACACGTGTGAAGAGTTGAAAATGAAACCCTTCTCTGTTTGTGTCTCTCAGAGCTTCAGACGTGTTTCTTGCAAGCTTGTCCACCTCCACGGTTCCACGTGCAGCTGTTTTTTGACTCTTGCGGCCCCTCAGTAGACAGAAGACCCCTGACAGTACAGGTATCGACCTCTGACTTCATCATCCGTGTGGTTGTTTAGAGCTTAGGAAGGTCTTATGAAGTTCCTGTTGTGTCCTGCAGGTGGAGCCGCTGTTGGGACGTCAGCTACTGATGCTCATGCAGCAGGGGGCGTTCGGTTACATCAGAAACACCCATGACCTTTCACCTCTGACCCCGGATCAGATTCTCCCCATCAACCAAGATTATCCTGTGACCCACAGCGGTTTCATACAGGAGTCATTCAAGGCACGGCCCGAGGATTCATGAAGAGATCAAGATAAAGTATTAAAGAAAAAGATCATCACGGCATTAATGTCATTAAGTTTAGCCAAAAATCTCAATCCTGTCATCACTTATTCTCTCTCATGTGTATGTAAATCTGTCGAGTCTTTCTTCAGTGGAACAAAAATAACATATTTCGAGAAATGTCTCTGTGATCTTGTGTTCACACAATGGAAGTCAATGGAGTTCAGTGTTGTTTGATGATCGACATTCACTCGTGTTTGACATGAAAACAGATTGACGTGTCATTCGCTTACAATAGAAGTTTCTTAAGAGATGTAAAAGCAGAAATGTAACGACTGAATATTTATGCTGTTTTAATACCCGTTGCTTTATTTGTATTGAACATTTCATTATTTTTTAGTTTACATATCATGGATTCATTTGTTTTATTATATTTTACTTTTTCTCCACACATTTTTATGTTTTTAAAATGATGTTCAATAAAGGTTTGTTATTCAAATGTTTTATATTAGAGAACGAAGCAGTATTATAGCCGTTTGGTTTATGAAACTGGAGTCATTTAATTGCATTTACGGCATTTATTTGGTTTAAAACACAGAAAATACACAATAAATATGACATTCATTGGCTACAACACAGTGTTTGGGTTTGAAATCAAAGACGTTTAGTGTGAAATATTCGTGAAGGACACATAAGGACCATAAATCTGATTTTGAAGTGAATCACATGGCGGTTCTGTAATGATATTTGCGGACCACCGGCAACCAATCGTATCACTCCAACAAAACCAATTCCCTTTTAAACAACCAACAACAAACTTCTCTGTGCGCATCCGTTCACAATCCGCATCTTCTGAATTCAAGTGAAGTGTGGAGACCGATCTGAACTCAGATCAGTTGTGTTCATAACATCACAAAGAAATACTGGCAAGTGCTTCCCTTTCATATGAACTCTCCATTAGAAAAGGTCCCTAAAATAACACGAAACAGTAAAACATCCAATACACGTTTATAAAAAAATCACTTTAAATGGACGAGAAATAGAGAACTGAATATAAAAGATTTCACTGGAGAACAAAGCAAAGAAAATAACACTTTGATCAACAAAATGCTTCTGTGGTGTTCTGTATTGCAGTAGTACGTCATTGAATCACGGAGCACTGGACGACTAAACACAGTTTACACTTTAAACTAAAGAACAATTCTTCTATTCTGCACTACTGGCCCGACACAACACATTTGGCCTCAAAGAGCTGAAACTGACACGTAGTCGTCTTTCCTCAAGTATCAAGAACATTATTTACGCATCTGCTCAAATAAACATGGAAATACTGCAGGTAAATAAATCAAAGTATGTGGCGTCACAGGTTTGGCCCTTAAACAGAGATTTATGTGTGTAGGATCTCAGAGGTTTAGTCAGAATATGGCTTCAGTCACACGTGTTTATTTACTGGTACACATTTCTAAAGAATAATGCATGCTGGGATAGCTGTAGTGGGCATTTCAGATTAAGGTGGCCACACGTCTCTCTTGGCATTCATGTGTAAAGCAGAGACCGAGCGATGGACACAGGTGTAAAAACACTTGGTAGAAGTGTCATGCCATGTGTGTGTGTGTGTGCGTGTGTGTGTGTGTGTGCGTCTACTGCGCAGCGGCTCATTCAAACGCCCAAACCTCCAGGTTCTGAACGATGAAGTCGTGTTTGGAGGACAGCGGCAGGTTATTGAATGTGGAACATCTGGACGTGGTGCCGTGATCAAGGTCAGCGTCCAACCACAGACCTAGACGACCCCTGAAGAGCATACGGCCAAGAGTTAAGCTCACAACAGTGATGAACACACACACACACACACACACACACAGACAATAAACTCACCCGCCTCCTCCGATCTGAAGAGAGTCCGTGTTCCCTTTCACAAAATATGAGTTCTCTCCGGTCCAGCGGAACACCTGACACACAGAGATGTGAAACCTTCCCTCCACAAAGTCAAGAAACCTTTGCTGTGATATGGAAGAGAAGCATTGAGTTCAAACCTTGATCTCGGGACAGAAGGTGTAGAGGAACGTCTCTCCCGTCCCGTAGTAATGCTCAGTCACTCGAAAGGGATGAGTGGAAAACGCCCCGAACATCTGCAGGCCAGAAATGAAGATGGCGTGAGACACAGAGGGCTGGAGGTGAAGACACTAGGGGTCAGATGTGAACGTGTACCTGATTGTTCATGTCTCTGATGACCAGCAGTACAGGACAGTCCACATCCAGCAGGTTTCTGTACAGAGTCTTCAGACTGGTGCCATGTACCACAGTACTGTAGACCAGACGCCACGGATAACCCTGAACCCGAGCCGGCAGACGTGTGGCCAGCTGTGACCGAGACACACACATGTATGTATGGTACCATCCCAAAAAGATAAAAAATCTCTCTCGCGCACCTTCTCCGGATCTGTTCCACCTATGTGGAATGATCTACCTGCTGCTACAAGATCTGCAGATTCTGTAGCCATCTTTAAGAAACGTCTGAAAACACATCTGTTCCGTCAACATCTGACTGATCTGTTCTGACTCTATTTTCTTATCTACTCTTTAAAAAAAAAAATGAATGAATGAATGAATGAATGGTTCTGTATACTGTGTTAGGTTATATGAGACCCAATCCTCTTTTTTGATTGCACTTATGCTTTTGTTGTACTTGTGCTGTCACAATTGCTTCCATTGCCTACCCCACATGTAAGTCGCTTTGGATAAAAGCGTCTGCTAAATGACTAAATGTAAATGAAAATGTATAACCTTCATTGTGTCTGCATCAGGACTCTCATGCGCTTTCTGAACGAACTGAAATATTGTGTGTGTGAGACCTTCTCAATGTGTGTGTGTGTGTGTGTGTGAGACCTTCTCAATGTGTGTGTGTGTGTGTGTGTGTGTGAGACCTTCTCAATGTGTGTGTGTGTGTGTGTGTGTGTGTGTGTGTGTGTGTGTGTGTGAGACCTTCTCAATGTGTGTGTGTGTGTGAGTCCTTCTCAATGTGTGTGTGTGTGTGTGTGTGAGACCTTCTCAATGTGTGTGTGTGTGTGTGTGTGTGAGACCTTCTCAATGTGTGTGTGTGTGTGTGTGAGACCTTCTCAATGTGTGTGTGTGTGTGTGTGTGTGAGACCTTCTCAATGTGTGTGTGTGTGTGTGTGTGTGAGACCTTCTCAATGTGTGTGTGTGTGTGAGTCCTTCTCAATGTGTGTGTGTGTGTGTGTGTGTGTGTGTGTGTGAGACCTTCTCAATGTGTGTGTGTGTGTGTGTGTGTGAGACCTTCTCAATGTGTGTGTGTGTGTGCGAGACCTTCTCAATGTGTGTGTGTGTGTGTGAGACCTTCTCAATGTGTGTGTGTGTGTGTGCGAGACCTTCTCAATGTGTGTGTGTGTGTGTGAGACCTTCTCAATGTGTGTGTGTGTGTGTGACCTTCTCAATGTGTGTGTGTGTGTGAGACCTTCTCAATGTGTGTGTGTGTGTGTGTGTGAGACCTTCTCAATGTGTGTGTGTGTGTGCGAGACCTTCTCAATGTGTGTGTGTGTGTGTGTGAGACCTTCTCAATGTGTGTGTGTGTGTGTGTGTGTGTGTGAGACCTTCTCAATGTGTGTGTGTGTGTGTGTGTGTGAGACCTTCTCAATGTGTGTGTGTGTGTGTGTGTGTGTGTGAGACCTTCTCAATGTGTGTGTGTGTGTGTGTGTGTGTGTGTGTGTGTGTGTGAGACCTTCTCAATCGGTGTGTGTGTGTGTGTGTGTGAGACCTTCTCAATGTGTGTGTGTGTGCGAGACCTTCTCAATGTGTGTGTGTGTGTGAGACCTTCTCAATGTGTGTGTGTGTGTGTGTGTGTGAGACCTTCACAATGTGTGTGTGTGTGTGTTTGTGTGTGAGACCTTCTCAATGTGTATGTGTGTGTGTGTGTGTGAGACCTTCTCAATGTGTGTGTGTGTGTGTGTGTGTGTGTGTGTGAGACCTTCTCAATGTGTGTGTGTGTGTGAGACCTTCTCAATGTGTGTGTGTGTGCGAGACCTTCTCAATGTGTGTGTGTGTGCGAGACCTTCTCAATGTGTGTGTGTGTGAGACCTTCTCAATGTGTGTGTGTGTGTGAGACCTTCTCAATGTGTGTGTGTGTGTGTGTGAGACCTTCTCAATGTGTGTGTGTGTGTGTGTGTGTGAGACCTTCTCAATGTGTTTGTGTGTGTGTGTGTGTGAGACCTTCTCAATGTGTGTGTCCTCCAGAAGAACACTGGGATCCATCAGCAGAGGAAAGAGATCCAGAGAATCTTCGTCCTCAAAGCTGAAACTCTGACGTCTCTTGGCTTCGTTTATTGTGATGATCTAGAGAAGAAACACAAGCACAGATTGTCACAACACATATCCACAAACTGAACCCCGTCTTCTAAACAAAGTCTGAAAAACACTCAACTCTTTATTTAGAAAGAGCAACAGATCTAAAGAACTCTGTGATCACATCCTTGAGAGACAGGGTTATTATTGTTAAAGAGTACATAACTAGGGATTTGTAGGTCCTGCTTTGGTTTCTGGAGTGTCCAACAACAAGTTTATGTACATAGAAGGTGTAAAAACACTATTATGTCGTAATAATAGGAACTTATTCTTACCTTATTTCTTGACAGATTCTCAAATGATTGGTTGCGGGATTCATCCATCTAATCCCCTCCTTTCCACTAGTCTAGTCTGATGAGATTTGACCAATCCCATCAGAATATGGCAGCAGAAGGGAGGGGATTACACGGATGGATCCCGCAACCAATCATTTTCACGAAATCAAATGACACACACGCCTAACTATGATCTAAAAAACTACCAACATTTGAAATGTTGACTTCCGAGTTCAACTTGTTTAATTATTAACTGGAAATAAATACAAACTTTAGTAAAACTGAAACCAAAATAAATAATAAAATGACTAAAGCACATAGCCAAATTGCTAAAAACAAAACCAAAATTAACAGGAAAACCAAAAGTATAAAACCAAAGTAAAATACAACTAGAACTTCAATAAAAAAAGGAAAGCAAGAGATTTGGTTTTGATGGGTGTGATGTCAGACGGACACTGAACGGACCTGCCAGCTGCGCGGGCCAGGATCACTGAAGAAGTTATCGATCATGTTGAGCTCATCTTTCTCCACCAGCACAAAGCCGTGTTCCTGAGCGTCTTTACCGTACGTGTCTGGAGACCACTGAATGAAGAATGAGTAGAGATGATCCACTCTGAGGAGAACACACACGTTCATCAGAAACACGATCGTATCAAACACACACATGCTGAGAAACCTCATCCGTACCGTTCCTGTGGAACAGCAAACCAGTATTCAGGCTGTCGTCCCCTGCTGATGAATGAGTGGGCGGGGCTTGAAGTTCGACCGATGGCGAAGGATTTTCTCATTGGTTTTCCCACTTTAAAGCAGAGGAACATGGGCGGAGCTTTGCTCTTTTCTTCATGCGACAGCAGCATGTCTGCCAGACAAAACATTGATTAACACTTACAGCTGATCTGCGTCATACTGTGAACAAGACAAATCTCACTTTGGTCAGTGTCAATGCTCTGTGAATATGGCAATCCCAGAATGCAATGCATGCTCTGTTTGTACCGGCAATGTTCCAAATCAACTATAAAATTCAATTACAGCCAAATAATCACCATCTTCAGTCAGGCCCACCAGGATTCACCTTCTTTGGAGGAAAGTTTTTGATCAAAATGACTGCTTTTCTGGTGCTTATCAGTAATATAATAAGGACAACAGGAAAATGTGCATCTTTCTACAAAGATATGAACAGTGCCTTGTTTGTTTATTTATTTGCTGTTGAAGATTATGAGGGCACACAAATGTTTTAAATAAAATGACCCACATTGATCAACTATTTACTATAAACGCTGCAATATTTCTTGAAAAAATAAGAATTGTCATTTTTATTTTCACTGGGACTTTAAGACCTACAGTAACACACAGATCCAATGGCTCGCGTCCTGAACTGTTTTCACAATCATGTGTGAGGCATCTGTATCCTTTTAACAATAATACATTAAACATTTTTTAGAACTACAGTGATAACTAGATAATATAACCGTTTTTTTATTATTTGTGATTATTTGTGGTGGAAAGACAAACTATGTGTGACAGTAAACCATTTTGTTTAGTTTTGTCATGTTTCATGACAGAGTTTGTATCGGACATCTCTGGCCACGACTGGCCGGTGTGTGCTGTCAATCACACAGACTCACCTTCGATTGGTCCCTGCAGTCTTTTTAACAGCCATGACTTGACGTCAGTCTCACTGGTGCGTCTGCGTCTCTCAGCGTCAGCAGTCTCTCCATCTGATGTTGATTCTTTCTGTTGCTTTTGCGTCTCAACTTCACCACATCCTCCGTCCCATGCGGTCTCCTCTTTCACCGCCCCTTCGCTCACGTTTTTATTAACCTCATTCCCATCATGCACCGCTGCGTCAGGTTCACGTAACCCATCTGAAACCGACTGAAGTAACACCCCGCTGTCCTCTGTGGACCGATGATAGAGTCCTTCATCTTCTGCTTTTTGGTCTGAGCACGATGGGTTCCTCGTGTCTCTCAGTGTATAGTTCTGGTGAAATGACGCTCCCTCCTGACTGGGGCAGGTAGTGTTAAAGTCGCTCTGTGGCAGTTCTAATTCAGTAAATCCTTCATCTGACGGTGATTTATCTGCCATTTGACACGCCGAGATGTCAGACACCGCCGTTGCAATATCATCCAATACGATGGGACGGCTGGGAGGTCCGAGCGCCTCGTAGCGACTGAAAGGGTTGAGGTCCTGCTCGGAGGGAAGCTCCTCCCACTCTCCCGGCCTGTATAACGGACAGAGATCCTGGGGTTCATCACTACCGGCACATCAGTGGCCATCATCATCAATGGAAAGATGGTGGAATTAAAAGAGGAAAACAAAACACCTCAAATGAAACGAACATGCAAAACAAACAAACACGAAAAAATGAACCAAAGTAAGCGAAACTTGTGCGTGTGATGTAAAAACTGGACAAATAAAGAGTGAGGAAGAGAACTAAAGAAGACACACAGACACAAGTGATGTGAGACATGACGAGGGCGTTTCTTACGACGGCAGCGCGTCCTTCAGTTTCATTCGTGAGATGTCATCGTACAGCGCCACAGACAGAACCTCCTCCATGGGACAGATGAGACCGTACTCCTCGCAGCCGTTCTCGATCACCACGGGATCGGACTTGTGTGGGTCAAACATGATGTTGTTGGGCGTTATAATCATCACACCCCCGACGACGCCCTACGGCACACGCAATCAATGAAACGTCAGGAAAAACTCTCGGAGGGCACTTGTGACGTCACATGATTTGTAACGAGATGCTCACCATCCCATCCGTGACGTATTTGCAGCTCATCTTGATGAATTTGACGGTGGCGAGACTCTCGTCTTCAGACGCCGGTGACGTCTCTCTCCTCACGGGCCGACTGCTCGACTGACAGAGACATCAGAGGCGTGTCATGACCTGAGCTCGGGTCAGAAACCAAAGTGTTCTTGAGCCGTCTTACCTTCAGCTTCCTCTCAGATGAGTCTGTGTTGATCAGGTCGTCCGTCTGAGAGCCGCGCTCTGATTGGTCCACATCAGGAACAAACAATGTCTAAAAAAGACAGATCTTACCAAAGACACCGAACAGAAGGAATGATGAGCAGCTATCGCACGTGTCGTGTTTGCTCACCTGTCCAGGTACGACACTGTGTGAATACAGACGGTTTAACTGCACCAGTTGATTTGGAGTGTTGTTGAATTTCAGAGCAATGCTGTTCAGTGTGTCCATCGCTTCAACCTGCAGATCAAAACAACAAAAACTCTTTTTGACTGCTGTACACAAATTCATGTTTAATTTAACTTTCCTTAAAAAGCGTTTGAACCATTTATCATCGTTGCAAAGCAGCTTTAAATGCATTCAGGTAACATTCATTGTACAGTAATATACAGTAACTCACCATATACTCCACAGTCCCTGCAGGTTTACTCTTCTCTTTCTTGCTCTGACTGTACGATTTACTGTTGTCATCTGAAAGAAAGATGAGACAACACTTTCATTTAAACACAAATAGTGTCACAGTCAAATGTTTTGTGAACATGTGTTTTTGTGTGTGACAAACTCACGAACATGAAGTCACACAGAGCATGATGACACTGACCACAGCCACGGTCTCTGCTTGCTACGTCATAATCACGTCTTTACTAGAGCAAGCTCCTGATTGGTTATCGTGGCGCAAATATTCGCCAAGGTTCCGATTTTTCAACATGCGCAAATAACGTGTCAAACGCCCGAAACTCTCTATTCGTGCCGCCTCATTCACACGATTCACGCTGCAGGATGACTTAACATTTAAATCACTTGCGCTTAACGCTTCATTGGCGTCTGGTGGGAACACAGCAGAAGACCGCCAAAATGAATACGCAAGTAATGTGGTGAACCTGTCAGTACAATTGAAGAGGAACCTGATGTTCCAAATATGGTCAGAGGCGTTACATTTCCCTCATTTACCCTTAACTGGCCAATCAGAGCACACCTCGCTCATCATAGACACGAGCTTTATCAAAAATCAAAAGAGGAGACACAAACATGCACGTGTGTGGAAAATACAACGTTTTGAACCTTAAATCCTGTTTAGACATTACAATACATCTAAAACTAACCAGAATATTCCTTTACCCGTGTCATATGACACCTTTAACTTGAAAAAATATGAAATAAGTGTCATAAAATCCATGTAAATGTAGCTTTTTTACACAATATTACAACACTAATTTCATGTTTTAACAAAAATGATAGGTCACTTGTTAGTTTTGCTTCATAGGGGTCATATGACATGGCTAAAGTAAATAGAATCATTTGTTTTAGATGTAATGTAATACGTTTTTTTTTTCTAATGTTGAGAAGCACTATAGAAATACATTTGAATAGAATTGAACACAAAGAGAGCAGACCATGTTTAAACACGCATCAGATCACTTGTCCTGTACAAACACACCGTGACCTTTGACACGTCCACTACAGTTTTCAATATCTGGGGTCAAGCCGTGTGCCGCTCTTCCTGTGTTTCCAAGCGTTTCACTTCCTGGCTGACATATTTCCTTCATCACGTCAAATACTGATCGCTTGTTTTTCCAGAATACATGCTTTGCCGAATGTGTTTTTATCGTGCACAACTCATTATTATAAAGAAAGAATAAAGAGCCTGTGGGAGATTCATAAATAATATAGGATTTTTTTTAAAGACCAAAACACTCGTTTAAGACTCAATATCCCTCAGATGAATTACACACGTTTACCTTTCCTTTGGCCTCTCTTGGTTTCTGGATTCTCCCCCTGAGATTGTCCAAGAGAAGCAGGTTCACGAATGACTGGCGTCTTTGTCTCTGGATCTGATTGGATCTGCTCAGCCGCCGCTTTCTCTGATAGGCTCTGTTTCATCTGCCGTCTCTTCTTCAATCTGATGAAAAACCAAAGTGATCTACATTGACTTCCATTGTAACATTTCTCAAAATATCTTCTTTTGTGTTCCACTGAAGAAAGACTCCCATACAGATTTACACATGAGAGAGAGAATAAATTATGTTATTTTTGACTGAACTATCTCTTAAAGACACAGATTTTTAGCCAGAAATCGGCTCAGAATACAGAATTCACGTGTTTTAATTTCCCTTCTGCTTTTCACTAAAGCGGACGTGAAGATGAATTTTAAAATACTGAACGATTTCTACTTTTTTTGACTCAAATAACACATTCACACCTGTAACAAGACCTAGATCACAATCTGTGTTAGTAATCTCTTCAACATGCAATAACCCAAAGAAAGGTGCTACTTCCTCTTTCAGACCGACCGTAACATCACGCTTCCATCATCTGTATAAATATTCATCTAAAGATTCATTCAGACCTGGCGAAGTATCCTGGCCTCGTCTCGTTCTTCTCCATCATGGACATCTGAAGTCAAGCAGCTCTGGATGATGTTCTCTCCAACGCTCTGTCATCCAAGAACACAGAATGCAGAAGAGAAGTAAACATCACGGTTTAAACATGTTCGCCTTTATCTCCTGTCGTGGGTCAATGGGATGCTGCAATAACTCCAGTGATACCACAAGAACCCCGGCCAAAAACTGTTGGTTCATATGGGATGGGACCTGTTGTTTTTGGGCAAAGCCATGAGAAGATCACTAATCGCACATCTGATGTTTGATTTGAGATAAAAGTGAGTAGACTGATAACACAACATCATTGATATCTCAAATCAATCTGCAATGATTACATGGTCCTAAATGACAAAATTCCCCATAAAGCCAATAGAAAGAGGGGTAACCCCACGTCCATCACGTCTAGAGAGGAAATCACGTGGATTAACGTGCATGCACACAATGGATTTGACCGTTCCAATATGGCGGACGCCTTACGTCTATAGTCATCTACTGTACTGTGAATATTCTTATAATAAATAAGTAAATTAATGCTCGAAACATCGACTGAAATGTTTTACAGCCATTGCAACTATAAGATAATAAACACAAGAGAGAACAACACACGTCACTAGATGCATTGATATCTACATAAGCAAGTAACGTTATACAGTATACACAAGAGCTCGATAATATAAACGACATCACATGCATTACACACACAATATACATATCAACACCAACATCCATGAAGGTGAATGCATGCATGCAATACCAAGTGCAGGAAATGCACGCATGCACATGTGTTGAGACAATCAACAATAAACCCACCTAAACAAACACTGAAGATCCAGACAACACTTCACATCTTCAGTTTATTTATCAGCATCAGTCGTCGAGAATCATCACAAACGTCTTATTCATCAGAACTAAGATGAAAACACAATGTTGCTCTTGTGCTGTTTATATAAACACACACATATAACGTTAGTAACTAACGCATGCTAACGGGCTAATGCTAAAGCCATTGCAGTCCTGACGAGTCTCTTCGGGTGTTTTATATTTATATACTCGGTAAAAACCCGTCGTCTGTTATCATGACTTGAACACTTCTCTGAATCGCTACTCGTGTGTGTTTGGGTGTGCAAATCAAATTTTTACTTATTCATATCTGTATTTAAATCAGCCTCTTTTCATAGGTCAAAGTCCACCCGACCGCGCCCATTGAGGTGTGATTGACAGCACGCGAGAAAGCGCAGACGTAGTTATGTTTTATTTCAATATTAACTGTCTCTTATATAGAACACATGTTCATAAAAAATCTTTAATTTCATAAGACTTCATAAGATTTTTTTGCAAATTTAAGCTATTTAATGTTTCTTTCTGTGGATCGCTTCACGAAGTCATGTGATTTCAGTCACATGACATCTATGCAGAACTTTACAGTAAGAGTCCCGGGGCCTGTACCATGATGGTAGTTGAACAAACTCTGGGTTACAGGATTGGTTTTGGGTTGTCAAAACCAAACCAACGTGATCAAGCTTTGTTGGTACCATGAAGCAGCTCCAGGAGTTTCTTTGTCAACTCAAGCTTTGATCCTGAAGCTAAGATTAGTTTGTGCGCGCGTGCACATGAACGAGTGACGTCGGGATCGCTAAACCAATCGCGTTCAACATGGATAGAGGGAGTTCCGTAGGTTTCTTAGCAAATAATTATGCGCAAATGTTAGTAACACAAAAATGTATTTCAGCCACGGAGTAAAAGTGTATCTGCTGTCTACACAAGAGAGAACGGTTTCAGAAACACTGCTGATTGAGTTAATGCACAAGTTGAACGACTATATAGTACACACATTTACTGTAGTATACTGTAGTAAGGTAAATATTACAGTAATGTAATATGATGTGTATTATGTGTGTATGTGCACCCACAGTGGATGAACATATCCTGCTAACATTAGTTATCATTTAGTTTACCTTTATTAATGAGGATGAAGCACATGATGAAGTGAAACGATCTGTGTGCTGACAAAGTTAAAGAGATAAATGTACTGTACTATTCATTATGGCACAAGTGTGAATGTGAGGATTTATATTTTATGTTACTGGTGTCTCTTTTATTGTAGGACATTTCACAACCTTCCCCAGAAACTGAAGTGTCTACCTCCAAAGGTTACAGAAGTAACACATGTATTTTTTGAACAAAATACACTAGAGAAGCTTACTCTTAATAAAGAAGGTTAAATAAAAAAATACCAGTATGTGAACTTAGTTGTCAGTTGAAGTGTTCATTTAAAAATCCGATGGTCATCTCAATCCTGACTCTGGCTTGATTGAGGGCCATGTTGAAGTGGTTCTGCGGTCAGGATAGCAAAAACCTCGGGCATACACAGGGACCCCCGTCTCCCACCAACAGGCTATTAAACAGCCCTGTTATACTTTACCTTCCTTAAAGCACTGACAAAAACACAGATGCATAGGGAATGTTGTAGGCATTTAAAAATGTAGGCCTACTTTATGATACATTATTTAAGTTCATTGTAAGTGTAACTTGATAACAGAAAGATTAAAATAGCAGTGTTAAAAAATATGTGATGTCACCGGTCAATTTATGGTTTTGTCTGTATCTAACTGTAGCTGTTTAATAGAAGGTTTCTTCAGTGGACAAAGAAGATAAATGTTTCACCCAACACAGTGAAACTGGAAGTGTTCCTAAATGTTCTGCCCCACAGACAAGAATGTAAAAAATGCAATGCAAAGAAATACATATTGTATGTAGTACAATAACAGTATAAATACATTTAATTTCATGTGTAAGGGAAAGCCAGCAAATGTCATCTCTAAAATCAGATTTTACCTATATAGTCACCATTTTTTGATTTTGTATTTGTAATATATATTTACATCATTTTATGTTAGTATTTTTATTTTATTAAACATTATTAAAAATAACTAGCCATTGTAACACGCACTGTGAGTTAGTTGCCTCACTTGTAAGTAAATTTGCTCGCCGCTGATTGGTTTATTTTCGATGTGAGATCTCTAATCTAGATCATAGCCGCTCCGGAGCAGGTTAGCCGTGCAGCCTAAGTTACCATGGCGATGAACACCGATTAAAGCTGAGTTACTTTCATGGTACCTAAAACCCAGGGTTGGCGCAAAGTAATCCTAAACTTACCTGGCTAGCCACCTAAACCGGCTTCATGGTACAGGCCCCGGTTGACTTAAATTTGTAACAACAGGGAATAAACACTGGAGCGGTGTTCCAGATCACCTACAAGCGTACGTGATATCATTTTGTACAATATTGATATTGGTCACACGGCCTGAAATATATATACATACATTTATTAAATTAACATTTGATTTTACTTCTCAGACGTTTTTGCAATTGTGTAATTCTGATGTTTTGGAGCTTTTTAAATTGTCCTCTATACCTGTTTAATGTCTTGTCATATGGGGCTTTTTGACAGTATTGATTACACATTTTTAAGCTGTGGTTCTATACATAGACATAATAATAAATACCGAGACGCCGCGTCGGCCGCTTTGCTCCGCTGCTGCGATACGTCATCGACAGCGCCGCCATATTAGTGAGGGCAACAGAGCACTAACAGCCCACTGAACCCGACGGAGAGCTGCACGTTTACGGCATTAAAAGCACAATCACGTTTACATTTCTAAACAGTTTTCAATGGTTTACGAAATTCGTGGAGAACAACTTAGTTTGCTTCATATTTAGATAGTTATAACCTATTTTAAAGTTAATGGTTGTCATAATGAAATGTGAAATCCATTGTTTGGTGTCTGTTATTCGTGAGGATAACACAGTGATATGTTAAAGACAACACAGGCAGGCAACACAATAAGAAACCACGTTGCAGTAGTCGAGAATAAAACACAGACATGTAGAGATTGTTTCTAAAACACACAATGTAAGATAGTTTCATTTACACATGATTTAGAAACTAATGTTTGTTACTGTGGAAATGTTTTTCTGTTCTAATTTTAGACATTTTCCAAGATAAAAGATGTTATTTTATTATTCTGTAAAACCGTTACAGCAATAAATCATGATGTATGTGATATAGTCAAATAAATAACATTGTTGTGCATTATACATGAAATATATATAGTTATAAAGTAAAGACGCATTGTTTTGATTTTAAAGTGTGCGAGTGGTTCTGATCATGTGCATCTAATCTACCTTAAATTATTTCACATTAGTGATCTGCACACAATTATTAAGTCTAAATGATTGCTTGACAAGCCTGAGTTTTAACAGTTCCGTATGGCAAAAGATGACGATTGATCCAGTGGACAATGAGGCGTCTAGTTAATATATATATATATATGTCTGTGGTTCTGGAGGGGTCAGGCCTGCTGTGGTTTCTGTTCAAACCTACAAGTGTTCATAAAATGTCTTCAAATAATTTTTCAATTATTAAACAATATTCCAACATATGAATAATATTTTTTACTCTGGAAGAGAGTCAATGATTTTATCTGACAGTGTTGATTCATGATCGATCACATTTGTTTCTAAAACTGAATGTCTGGTGAATGCTGTAGTTTTCAATAACCACATTGATTTCCAAATAATAATCCAGTTTAATACAGTTAGATTATTCAACTTGTAAATCGCTTTGGATAAAAGCGTCTGCTTAATGACTTAATGTAAATGTATTACAACCACTCTAACAGTTTGTTAAGAAATGACTATACAACAAACGTTAATGAAAGCGTTTCAATGTGCTGTATTTGTTTTATTCAAATACAAAACATAATGTATGATTGGACTGTTAAAATCATTTAAACTGTGTGTGTCCATGTGAATAATGTCAAACACATGTGTGACGTCAACTGTTGAATCTGTATTCTGTGGTACATCACAGGTGAGATGTTCACGTGGCTCCGCCCTCACAACTGCGGTATTCCAGCAACCATTTCACTCTCAATCCCGCATTCATTCTGTCCTCTTAAGATCTTAAAATATCCTGCAGAAGAAAACGTGACATCACTCCCAGTGTAAATGTGTTTCGTGGAGTGTTCTGTGGGATTTGTTTCATACCCTTGTCACCCCAGTCACTGTTCCAGGAGTTTGCAACCAGCCAGTATGGAGTTCCATTCTCACTTCCCCATCCCAGAATCTTGACAGCGTGACCTCCGAGCGCCGAGCCCGTCACGTGCTTATACACACCTGACAAATCAACAGAAACTCAACGGAGCAGTGATGTATCAAGAGCAGTAAGAGCCGTGAGGTGGGGGTTTCTGACCTGTCTTATAAAGCAGAAAATCCTCGTAGACGGTGAACGCCGCCTCCACCGGACCGTTGGTGAATAATTCAGTCATGATCTGCTGCTGATCGGAGGGAACGTTATATGACTTATGTCCTGCAGGAGAAACAGAGACCATGTCTTAACGAGATCTTAATCTTAAAGAGATCTTCTGTTGGATGGGAATGAAGATTCACACGTGCTCACCAAAGTGTTTGTCTTTCTTGTATGGCACGCTGTACTGAGGAAGACACTCGGTGTTGCATTTTGGAGTTTGGTGTTCACCCGTGCATGGAGGACGTGTGCCGTTGACGTGATGTTCACAGGGTGGAATGGTGTACGTTCTGCAACCTACAGACACAGACGTGAATCGCAATCACACTGCTGGTATTTTAATGACCTTCAGTGTCCAAACTCACCAACATTGGAGTTATAAAGACCTCCAGTCACCAAACCAGATGTAGTCCAGAACTGCCACGCTTCAGCCAAAAAACCTCCAGAACATCTGCCTCATAAAAACATCACATCATCCTTCAAACTTCATCTCTGATGTTTCTCCTGGTTCTTCACAGATTGAATGTTTCTTATCTACTGAGATGTTAAAGAGACGTTTGTGTTGGATGAGACGTACCCGAATCCACATTCATCACAGCAGGAGAGCAGATCTTCAGCGGAGATCTCCACCGACACTTTTCCTTTACTGTGAATACAGATGCGGTCAGAAATGGCTTCGACCGCACCGAAGGCCTGCGGAGGTTAAAACACACGAGTACACACACTTGAGTTTGAAGCTTTAAACACACACACGCGTGATCTTACCCAGCACGAGCCGCAGTTCCCCTGATCTCGAATCTGACTGAGAGTTTTGCAGTAAGACCACTGACTCCGCGGGTCAAACGTGTCGGGCAGTTTCATGTTGGTCGCGTGTTTTACTCTGAAGAATTGAAAACACAAACAAACACAATTGATTTTATCCACAGGAACTCTAACACCACCAGAACTCCTGTTGTATGTTTGCCCGCTTCAATATGTTCTCTCGCCAAAGATTCAAAAGGTTTTTTACTAGGAAGAAGAGGATATGAAGAGTTTGGTTCCAACATGAGATTGAAAAAAATCATGTTTTTTATTATATTTTTATATCAAACTGCTGTTGGTCTGTTTTGATTTAAGACATAATAACTCAACAAATACAGCCAAATAACACACATGTTAACATGATAAAAAACATGAATTTTGAACATTTAAAAAAACGGAGTTATCTCATTTTGGAACCAAACTTTTTAAATGTTTTATTTTGTCTGTTCAATGTTTGTATATTTGTTTATTTTATGTTTACATAAACACCTCTGTGTGTCTGTCATCACTTAATAATACTTTATGTACATAAAAGGTTCTTCGTGGTGATGCCATAGAAGAACCATTTGATCAAAGGTTGTGTAAAGAACCATCTCTTTATACCTTTTCATCTTCATCTTCTCTTTGTTCACCACAAAGAAAATTGTGAAACAGAAAGGTTCATCAGATGTTTAAGGTTCTCTATTGAACCATTTAGACAAAAAAGGTTCTTATATGGCATCGAATACTGTTTTCAAAGAGTGTAATGAACTTTAGAGTTCAAGAAGAGTTGATATATTCAGACGATTCAGATATATTACTGACGTATACGGCAGTCTCGGTCCCCTCAGTAGAGTTCCACAAAGAGACTTCAGAGAACTGAACTCCACATCCTGAAAACTCACACCAGCCTGTGAAGACAGAGAGTGAAAATGAGAAATAAAATAAAGAGGAAGAGAGAGAGACAGAGAGCCACGACAGGTGTGACAGACAGCAGATCTTCATCATCATCATCATCATCATCACTTCTCTCTTACCGTCCATGTGCTGTTGGCTTTATTGATGTAGTTGATCATGTCATGTGACCATGTGGAGAATTGTGGGCGGGCCCAGGTGACGGACAGCACGCAGAACAGACACAGCAGCTGTACACCATTCATCCTGAATAAGACAAGCAGATCTGATACTTATTCCTCAGATATCTTCAATTAAATATGTATCTTAAAACGACAAATTTGAATGTGAAAGTCAAACATCATTTAAATTATGTCTTCAACACTGTTGTAATATTTCTGAGTTTAACTAAACACTCATTTCCTGCAAAGTTCAGCTAAAGTGCAACAACAACTAAAACAGGAATTGTTATGATAAAATCTTAAGAAATCTGCTGAAATGGAATCCCTTCACAATCATCTCTTCAGATTAATAACAAATATCAGATTTGTTCTTTACACTGAAAGAAATGTGAGCAGAAAGAGATTTACAGTACCTGATCAGAGTTTGTCAGAGCACAGAATGACACGCTACTCAACCGTCTGCTTTAAAAACCACATCATCATGTGACAGACTGTCAGGTGCGTGTTACAGCTGTCATCAGACACACGAAAGTCCAAAAGTCGGAGAAACTGTTAACGTCTGCATGAACAACATCTCTCCAGTTTATCATCAGAATCATGTCTCGCTGACAAACATCTGACTCTCTCATGACAAAAACTTTGAACGATCTAAAGGCTTCCTGCAAATCTTGCAGCCATGATGCTGGGGACGATTTGGATGCTTCTCCAGTGTTGCCGGGGGTTACTACGGCGTTGCTAAGGGGACACAGACGACTCCCAGAGGAAAATGTTTCACCGCTCAGGAGTCTCAGATGTTTCTCATAAGATAGAGTGTAAATGTTGAGACACAAGAAGAGTCTGAAGGTGTAAATTAATGTAGATCGTAGAAGTGAAATCATCTGGATTTGAGTCAATTTGATGAGAAATGACTTAAGAATGTTTACCTTTGTTCACCCTATCTCAATTATTTCTCCCAGACATCAATAAGATACAAGAGATGCATGGTAAATCATGGTATAAAAACACAAAATCTTATTTGTAAACATGTTTGATCTTTTATTTACAAATCAAACCCTGCACATTACAAACAAGCAAATCTAAATCATCTGACATCTGCATATGTACAAAGATCTTTACATAAAAGCTGAATCTTAAGGTCACTTTACTGTCATCTGCTGTACGGTCACACCACCGCGTATCACACATGAAACATGCAGAGATGTGACACACGACACACACAGATCAATATATATATGTGTGTGTTCTTAAACACCCTCAAATCAAACAGTTTCACTTCCAGACTTCAGGTGCATTGGACGCTAAAGTCAGATTGGTCATGCAAAAAAAATCCCACTTTAATCCTTCAATGGATTTTGTATTTCTCTCTTTTTGTTTACGGTGAAATATGACAGGGAGGGGCTTTACACAACAGAATAAAACAAATACAATCAAAACCTGTTTTATGAGAGTTAACATCTCCGAAGAATGAGAACATTACAGTATTTCTCACATTTTCTGCACTCATCCTTGAAGTTAAGGATGAATCGTCCAACCCAAAAAACAAATCTCGGCCAAACAGAAAGGTTTCCCTTTAGACTTTGTGGTGAAACGAAATCAAGTCACAATTTCACGAGATTAAAACTCCCTCTCAAGTAACGGATATGAGCAGATACCCAGAGCTCTCTGTGTCTGTGTGTTAAAGTCAGTGTCCCTGCATGTCTGCGCCCCCTGGTGGCTGACCCGCGGTGGCATTGAGATACTGCCAGCTGAGAGCCGCCAGCAGCATGGCCGCCGACACATAAACGGGCGACAGGTGATGCGCTCTCAAGGACAGAGCGGCCGGAGACAAACTCTTCTCTCGGATCACAGTCAGGATACACAGCGTCTTCTCTCGAGAGGGATCTGTCATGGACACTTTCTGCAGAATCTTTGGGAGAGGATGAGATTACACTCGATAAGATTTACTGCGGTAAACAGATCATTTAATCGTCTGCAGGCAATGTCAGGACATCATAACACTGATGTGTACTCTTACATGAAATGGGCAATTCCGTGAGAATGTCAACCTTACAGTGAAAAAATAAAGTTTTTACTCTGCTGACAGCACAGATTTGAACATTTGGAGGTTCAAATACTCATGTGAGATCTCTCTACAAATATGTAAAGCATTTGTTTTATTTTTAGTTCATGATTTCTCATAGTCAGGTAAGAGCCATTTTCAGGATTGTCACATCCATAACGCTTCATATTCCTCATAAATGGACACATGAAAATGAAACTATTTGATGTTCTATAAAGACGCATCACTTCTCGATTCATTGTGTATTATTGCTTCAGGATTGTTTCTTTTATTTTATAGAAATCCTTTAAGGTTATCGTCTCCCAAAAAACGTGTCCTTTATTAGTCACATTCATAACGCATGTTTATTTACCTTTTTAAATATATTTTTTCATACACTGACATTTTTTGATGTTTAGACTCTATCAACACGGGTTCAGTAAAATATAAACAGATGCTTCAATATAATCGTAACAAATTAATTCTCTGATCATTTTTATATCACCATAACGCTGAAATTCAAATGAATCATGACTGTTTTCTCTCTCACCTCTTGAGTGTGCTGTGCCATAATACTCTGTACAGCGCTCATGTTTGTGGCCTGCATCATGAGAGTCACAGCCTGACCCTTACGGATCTTCACCACACCCTGAAACACCTGAGGATTGTTGTAACACGCTGAAAGAGTCGCTATCGCCATCACCTGTGACGTTCAAACAACACAAAGTTATTACAAATAAACAAAACTATTACAACATTAATGCTTATTCAAACAAATGAAGGCCAAAATATTTTTGCAAAACTGAACTAAATGAAAGTCAGAAATGTTGAAATTAACATTTGACAATAATTATAATGACGTAAGAAAAGCACATCAGAAGATTCCTTTGACTTCACCTTAAAATTCAAAACTAGAATAACCGTGGTTGTGCTTTGGATTTACATTTCAATTCAACTTTTTTTTTTAAATAAACGTACCAAATCCAAACAGGAAAAAAACACGTCACATCTCTGTACATTTTAGAGGAATGAAGTGCAATACTGTACAAGCAAATATGTTCAAATATGGTGTTTAATATATCAGTTTAATACTGTAAACAATATTCCTCATGAAACACTTTAACGACACACTCCTGACAACACGTTCCTAACACAGTCCAGATTTATTTTTCAGTTTGTAGCGTCTGGAAACTAAAGCCGCAGGGTTTCTATGATGTCTGTGAAGCATCAGTGGAGACGTTCGATCAGAGGATATCGACTGATGTTAAATGATCTTTTAACTCACTTTGGATAAAAGTGTCTGCTGCATGAATATTTGTGAATCAATGGATCCGTACTGACTCTGAGGGTGAAGGCGGTGATACATTTAAGCAATACGCCGTGTGAAGCAGTGGGTTACAGTGGATTTTATAACAGCCGTGGCCGTTGTGGCACGACATGAAGAGGAGTCATTAAAACCCCCTCAGACGTTGTAAAATGCTCTGTTGCCCACTGCTTCACACGGCTTATTGCTTTTATAAAACAGTTATTCAATATGCTAGTCTGTTATAAATGGAGGTCAGTTATAACGGCTAAGAACTCGGCTCAGCCAATCAGAATCAATGACCAGAACTGACCGTTTTATAAAATAAAACAAGATGCTCGGAACAGATTTTATGAAAAGGAGGATGTAAGGAAACCACAAACTATGAAAACATTGAAGATGACAACATCAGAAAAGAAGAAGACGGAGAGAGACTGAGCACAATCAGCATCTACAGTGTCGTCTCATTTTAATGCCATTCATGTTTAATTGGTGCTTGTTTTAGTTTAGCTGCTTAGGTAAAGTTTAAACAAATAAATAACCACAAGACTTCTTGGGCTTCATGGTAAACTGTCAAAGTTAAAGCACACGGAGATCTCCTGCAGGTACCTGAGGAATGGCACAGAAGTTAAAGACGCTCTGGTTGCGAAGTCGGGACAGATACGCGATGACATCAGGGACGTGACGGAGCGCGTCTGTCACCAGCAGGTTCAGACAGGAAAGGGCGGAGCTCAGGTTCTGAGGATGAGCAAAATCTTCCAGACGTGATGTGAACTGACTCCAGGCCTGTGACACAAATAATGAATACTTTTTATTAAACTACATATCAGCAGCAAGTCTATTTTTAGACACATTAATGAAAATGAAACAAGAATGATAGAAGACATTTAAGATGTTTAGTTTAGTGTGGTGTTGAAAAGGTGTGTGTTGTACCTCCTGAGGCCAGAAAGCTCGTCCCTCTCGCTGGTCCTCCAGATAATCTCTGATGATGTTGGTCTTCTGAAGGAACAGACCCATGGAGTTAGCCAGTTCTGTGTCCCGTCCCACCTCAGGATCCTCCAGCTGAGACGCCGAGAAGAGTCGAGACAATCCGATCCCGACCAGACCCGCCACATAATGACAGTACTACACAAACACACAAACACTTTATCAAATAGACACACATAAACAACAGTTATAACAACAAACGTTATACACAGAATGTCAGAAATGCATTAGCAGAACCCATTAAAAGTGTAAAGTTTACCCAGTCCCACTCCTTCATGGATCCCACTTTCTTCTCCAGAAAGTCTGCCATGCCCACTCCCATCCGGTGACAGATATCTGAGATCACGTCCTGATACTCCGGTCCCAGATTCCTGAACTCCACAGAAATCTGCAGAGACATGTTCAACACGTTCAGGTCTTCACCAAGTAAAGCATGAAGCCAGAAGCCAGAAGTCATGTTCTGACCGTGGGGAAATCCTCCAGCACGCGTCTGTCCTTCTCTTTGCTCTCGGTGAAGCACCAGTCGGGCTGATACAGAAACGTGTGGAAGTCGTGCAGTAAGGGAACCTTCTGCTCCAGCGGGATGCTCATGTCATCTTCTACGGTGTCCAGGGCTCGCAGAACCAGATAAAATATACACACCGCATGTCTGTCCGTGAGAAATACAACATGACATCAATCTAACATTCATGTATATTTACACGAATCATTCATGTGACTGTCAAACTTCCCCTTCAGCTGACCTGTACCCGTCATCACATGGGTTTAACTACGGCTTTAATTGATCAGGACACATCACACACGTTCTTATTTACAGTGTTGGGTGAGTTACTCTGAAAAGTAATTCATTACCAGTTACTAATTACATATTCAATAGTGTCTTTGGATTACTGTACAAATGACTCTCTCCAAAAAGTATTTAATGACTCATTACTGATGACTTTCTATATCATACATCAACCTTGATAAGTAGGGGTGCATCGATATGTAAATTTTGGTTGATAGCCGATTATTCTTTAACATGGAAGCCCGATAACCGATATATTGGCTGATATACAGTCTCCAGATATGAATGTTAATTTCCAAAGACTGAAACAAAAGGCAAACAGTGGACAACAGCTTTTATTGAAAACATTTACCGCGGAAAACGAGGTCACCATTAGTTCTATTTTTTCTCCTGAAAATCATGTTCCCACTTTACACTAGTGAACCCTTCTTTAACCTTCAAACTTTTCTGGTATATTTAATAAACAAATTATTGTTGTTTTTCCAGAAAAATGTTTTCAATAGCCACATGTCTAACCGGTCTCAAGACAGAAAGCATTCAGACAAGAGGCCGGTTTAAACAATATGCTTTTGTTCCTATAATTTACACATTGAATTTATAAATATACACATCATAAAAACTGTATCTACATACTGTATCTACATCAGCAATGTTTTGATAATAACAGTAAGTGAATAATCACGATAGAAACACAGTACTGTACTGTATTTTAACTGTGAGCAGCCTGCAGATGAAGCAGTTTAAACTGAGGAATGATTTATCAGCTTTAATATATCGAATATTATTTTTATTATACCGATATGGCAATAATTGATCGTTCATCTCTATTGATTAGTTAATTGAATAAAGGATAGACATGAAACGGCTCTTTTCATTCATTCAGATAAATAATATTAAACTATATAAAGTAGTTTATTAACTGACCAAAGTATTTCAAATGTGAGGACAGATTTTGATGTCAGTTCCACTATTGCA
>CM056454.1:18716054-18762092 GCA_029783895.1 Triplophysa bombifrons | reverse complement strand
ACTTTTTATGATGGATGAGTGTCGTCGTGCGGATCTATGGAGACTCTCGGGCTCAAGGGGGGTCGGTGGCCCCTGTAGAACCCATGTGGCCCCTCTTCCTCTGGGCCAGAGCGCAGCCAGACCCCCTGTCTCCAGGAAGAGTTTTCAAATAGCATCTGCCAGAGAATCTGACAAAAACACTGTCAGAACGAGACCTGGATACAGAAGGGCAAACCTGAGAAATAACCACACAACTCACTCACTCACTCACTCACTCATTCACACACACACACACAAACACACACACACACACACACACACACACACACACACACACACACACACACACACACACACACACACACACACACACACACACACACACACACACACACACACACACACACACACACACACCCACACACACACACACACACACACACACACACACACACACACACACAGACACACACACACAACACACACACACACATGTCTGGTTTATTATCTCCTTGGGAACAGTCCATAGACGTAATGATCTTTATACTGTACAAACTGTATATTCCCTCCCCTAACCCAACACCTAAACCTAAAGATCATTGATTTTTTTGCATTTTTAGATTTAAAAAAGATATTGTTCTGTACGATTTATAAAGCTTTATATCCCCACCGGGATATAAAATCAAGGCCACACACACACAAATACTATATGTGTAATCATACAGTCTGGCCAAAAGGCCTTTAAATGCTCAAAAGTGTCTCAGGATATTTGAATGAGTTTAATGTCATCAGATGTTTCTTAAAAAATGATTGTGGATATTACATCTCAGATCATTGAGTGAAACCTGAGCACACTCTACATCTAAAGGAGATGAGTGTGAGACTACAGAAAAATAAATAGTCTGTTGGTTAGAAACAATTGAGATATTATTGAGATTGCATTTAATGATTTGTGTTCCCGCGCTCACACACTTGAATCCATTAATCCTCTGGTATCATGTCACACTTCTTCATGTGGAGAGTTCTGCACACAAACACAAAACAACAAAGAGCAGTGATCAAACACACACACTACGCGTTGCGCAAACGGGTCAACGAGACTGTGAGCTCAGCTCTGTCTATAGACCCTCACATGTGTCTCTGTTGGGCTGAGTTTGATAGGATTGGCTCAGTGAGATAACACACTGTCCTGATAAGAGCAGAGAATGTGCTGAAGAGAGAGAGAGAGAGAGAGAGAGAGAGAGAGAGCATTGATCACTCTTAATTTCATCACATACACACTGTTAGAAAAGAGACAGATGAGGAATATGTCTTATTATCTCAAATTCTCTTGACAGTTTATTTAATTGCAGTTGCATAAATGTTTGAAATGAGTTTTGTAGACTAAAACATAACACTGCAAACATTTGACTTCTTTTATTACAAAACTCACATTTTAAGAAATGTTTTTGTAATGGATTATTTGGACTTAATAATGAAGATATAGCACTAAAGAAGAGCTCAGATTAACTGTCTCAATTCTATCTGGTCCAGTAATGAGTTCAGATAAACAGAGAGTTTTGTGTTTATGCTCCAATCAACTTTCTTAATTACTTTAGAAAAAATATGATAAGAGTGTTTTAGGAGAATTAAATAGAATGTATTTTTTGCATCATTTTTCTGTTCTTACTTCTATTTCATTTCTACTCTTTCTATCCTTAAAAAAAGCTTCTATACTGCATGTGATGGGCTATATGAGACCAGTTTTATTGCACTTATGCCTTTTGTTGTCCTTGTGTTGTTTCAATTGCTTCTATTGTTTATCTCATTTGTAAGTGGCTCTGGATAAAAGCATCTGGTTAATGACTAAATGTAATTGTAAATGTTGAGCATTGAAAGAGCAGAGTGTGAAAGTGTGCGTTGTAATTGTTTTGAGGAATTGTTTTACTGTGTTTGTTTCGTTGTTGAGGTGTATGTTTGTGGATTAGTGTTATCTTTGTTTCAGATTGACATTTACTGAAGACACAGGACACACACACACAGACACACAGACACACACACACACACACACACACACACACACACACACACACACACACACAAACACAAACACACACACACACACACACACACAAACACACACGCGCGCGCACACACCACACGCACACACACTCACACCCACCCAGCCACCCACCCATGCACAAGCACAAACACATACACAATTTCATACACACTCACACACAAACACACACACAGACACACTCACTCACACAAATACTCACACGCACCCACCCACCCACGCACAAGCACAAACACATACACAATTTCAGACACACTCACACACACACACACACACACACACACACACACAAACAAACCTCTCGCCTTTATTTAACGTGGTTATTATAATCCACTAAATTGTCTCTCATTAGTGGCTAATTCTTTACATTATCTAGATATATAGGGTATGGGTGTCTCTGTCTCTGATACAGTGGTTCAGGTCTTACCTCTCAGGTAGGTAATTTAGAGTATCCTGGAGAGGTGAGGTCTATGAATCCCAACATCTCGACACAGGGGTGCCTCAGGGCTCAGTGCTGGGACCGTTGCTCTTTTCCACATGACATTTCTAGCGCTCTGTCATTTGGAAACATGGCTTTTCCTATCACTGCTATGCGGTTGATACACAACTCCACCTGTCTTTTCAGCCTGACGATCTGACTGTTTCTGCATGCATCTCAGCATGCCTGAGTGACATTTCGCTCTGGATGAAGGACCATCACCTGCAGCTGAATCTTGCAGAAACTGAACGGTTTGTAATCCCGGCTGACTGAAAGATTCGTCACAACCTCTCCATTCAACTGGCTCATCGACCAATCACATCTTCCAGAACGGCCAGACACCCGTGAGTCCTGTAGATTTATTCTCTACACATTAGACCTTTCCTGTCCGAGCATTCAACACAAATCCTAGTCCAAGCTCTTATTCTGTCCAGACTGGACTATTGCAATGCGCTACTGGCTGGACTTCCAGCTTGCACAACCAAACCTCTACAGATGATCCAGAATACAGCGGCAAGAGTGTTCTTCAATGAACCCAAGAGAGCAGACGTCACTCCTCTCTTCATTAAGTTACATTGGCTCCCTATAGTCACTCAAATTCAAGACTCTGCTCTTGGCCTACAAGACCACCACTGGTTCTACACCCCCTTATCTTCACTGGCTAAAACAGACCTATGTAACTGCCAGATCCTTACACTCTGCAAACGAACAACGTCTTGTGGTGTCATCCCAAAAAGGAAAAAAATCTCTCTCATGTACCTTCTCTGGATCGATTCCACATTTGCGATCTGTCCGCTGTATAAGCAGATAAATAAGCAGATTCAGCATCTGACCAATTAGTTCTGACTTCTATTTCTTTTCTACTCTTTCTATCCTTAAAACAAAAAACAAAACCTTAGCTCTGTATACGTGGTGGGCTATATGAGACCAGTTTTATTGTTTCCCTCATTTGTAAGTCGCTTTGGATAAAACCATCTGCTTATTGACTAAATGTAAAATGTATTTTTATATTTACTTTAATACCTTTTTTTATCAGAGTCACAAATCAAAACAAAGTAATAATAAATAAAAATAAATAAATAAAAACAAACAAACAAATTAACCCCTCATATTGCAAGAATAAAAATAAATGACGCAATAAATAAATGATAGTATAATAATCAACTCGAAAGTAAAAAAAATAGAAAATTTTGGCCCTTCTGAAATACTCTTTGACCTGAACCCCAAAATTGTTATTATTAGAATTGTTGTTATGTTAGAATCTTTTATTTTTATTCGCACACCGAGTCTGGGATGAAATCAACTCATCATTAATATGCATGTTGGTCATTTATTGCACTCATTCTTGCTAATAGAAAATGTGGAAAGAAAGAAAATTAGAGAGCGAGAGAGGTGGAGATCCCAGAATGTTCAGATAAGAACAGGCTAAAGTCCAGCAGTCGAGCAAATACTGAACCTGTGGCCAAAGTGCTGCTGATAAGAACTGGAGAGTTGGAAAAGAACGCGCACGCACACACACACACACACACACACACACAAACACACACACACAAACACACACACGCTTGAGGTTTTTACCTCAATAGTGTCAAACAAACTACATCATCATGTTGTCACAATGTTTATATATGTGTAATGAGAACACACACAACAGTCATGTATGTGTTAATGTACACGAGAGGTTCACAGGTGTGTGTGTATGTCCACATCTATAGGCAGAAGGTGAAGGAAATATTTATTGCTGTTATTAGCACTATCAGAGGTGCGTCACGTCTTCTGCTTCAGCTGCTTCAATGCTTTGTGTTAATGATGAGAACCCAACCTCGTGACCTGTGACCCCACATCATGATAAAATTGTCTCAAAAGTGATGTGTTACGACCGTATATTCATTAAACAGGCTTTATTCATCACCCTCGTGATCATGTCATGCTTGAATGATCAACAAAACATCAGTTGCTAGTTTCTGCACGTTTGAAATGTCTACTGTTTTATTTTTGTTCAGTAAAGGCTTTAAAAACTGTGATTCTAAAGAGATCTCCTTTATAATTGTTAGATAAGCTATGGACACATGACTGGGGTGAGAAATGTTTGCGCTCCATCAGAAAACCGTTTCTTGTGAAACTCCAGAGCAGCAAAAGCTGATATTTAATCTGGTTAAGAGAGAACATGTGGTGTCATTAAGAAGATGGAAGAAGATTGTGACGGGTACACACACGTTCTCTTCCACACGTGGCGTCATGCCTTCCATCATACATCCATGTGAGAATCTAGCAGTAGTGGAGGAGTTTGTGAAGGATTCTCAGGGACAATAGAGCCTCAGAGTCTCAGCTCTTATCAGTCTGAAGTGTTATCGAGAGCTGTCTCTGTTAGTCTTAACCCCCCCACCATCAGCTCTGCCGGACCCCTGTTATCACAGCAGCCTGACGTCAGGACTCCTGGACGGAACGCCGTAGAGACAGACCCTGATAGAGCCGGACCCGACAGATCTGTGAGAATCAAAACATGAGCCAGTGAACACGTTCTCTCAAATATCTGCTCTTTATTATGCTTACAACAACACTCAAGACTCAGAATCAAACACAACCTCTTCATCTGATCTCATCCATCTCTTACAAACCATCTAACGTGTCATTCATAGATTCACTTCAATGTTCAGACAAACCTTCGACGAAGAGGTTTCAGTCCAGATTTCCCAACCTCGCAGAAATCTTTCCAAACATCCTGTGATGCTTAGAAGAAACCAAACACACGCATGACATGACGTCACAGAATCAGAATTCACTGAAGACTCGGGACATTTATTTTCTGTCATTTAGAGCCTGATGTTTCATGAGCTGTAATCTCTATTAATGTCCTGAAGGTATGAGGTTATAGTATTTTACAACAGTATTTGATCAGACAGACAGCAGGTTAAGAAGAATCTGAAGGCCTGTTCACACTAAAAACAATAACAATACAGATAACCACAACTACATATTAACCTCCACACAGATAATAATGTCATGCTGAGTCTGAGCTTGTGAGCTGCAGGTTCACCTTTGACATGTGAGAGCTCTTTAAATCGAAAATGAGTTTCAATTGGCTGCAATATTTGATTGAAAAAAGTCCCCTGTAAGTGATGGCGTTAATAATAATTGTTCAAATGTGATAGTGTACGAGTCTTAAGCCTTCTGTTAGTTCTATGAAAGCCAGATCAGATAGTATCGGGCTAGAAACACACACACACACGCACACACACAGTCATGTGCAATCCATGATATTATTGTAAAGTCTCTATTCACAGTAAACTTCTTCTCCTCTCCATTTTATTTTAGTCAAATTCACATGTGTAGTTTATGATATGTGTTATGTCTTCTAATTTACATTCTACTGATGATGTTCATCTCACATCTGACACAAATACTGTGGAATTGAACTATGAAAAATCTGGGCAAAATCTTATAATCTAACTATATCCACTGTCACTAACTACAATTTGATCCGCAGACTTAATGAAGTTGTGTTTGAATATGTTTTGTTGCGCAGCTGCTTGTGAAGTGACACAAATTGTTCAAGAGTTTTTATATGCGGTTCAGCATCCCAACACATAAACAAACGTTACATGGCCCAAACTTAACATCCCGGTAGACCTCCACAAAGAACCAATGACTGCTTTAATGTATTTGAATACAATAAATATACAATAAAATATGAATGTAAATGAATATTAATATAAATGAAATATAAAGCCAGACCGATAACCGAGCACAGACCGGACGTTAACTTCAGGACAGGCGCGTGCGCACGATGAAACTTTTTAGACAAAAGCACAACATGTGTGTTCTAATGTTACTGTGACAGAAACTCAAGAACTGAAGATGGTCTGGGTCACCTCGCCCCCCTGTGACCATCATCACAATCATATTAGCAGATCATGTGTGTGTGTGTGTGTGTGTGTGTGTGTGTGCGTGTGTGTGTTTTACTAACACCTGTAAGGTTGTGGGGCTGTTACACTGTTTCACTTTAGTGTGTGCAGGTGCAGATTTCCCATCACACACGCACAGTCACAAACGCACACACACACACACACACACACACACACACACACACAAATGCAGTTGCGCATACACACCAAGAGTCACAGTGTGCGCACACACATGCACACAGACACATGCACAGTTGCGCACACACACAGTCACACATGCACAGTCGCACACACACACAGTCACACACATACGCACAGTTGCACACACTCACACACAAATGCACAGTCGTGCACACACTCGCACAATTGCACACACACAGTCACATACATGCACAGTCGCACACACACACACACACACACACACACAAACAGGCACACACACAGTCACATATGCACACATACACACACGCACAGTTGCAGACATATGCACACAATATGAAAATGTGCAACAAATGTGCTGAAAAACTCTTACTTAGGTGATAAGTGAGATGTGTAACAGCAACAGATATTCAGCCTTGAGTTTCAGAGATAGGGAGTTCAATCTCTCCGTCTATTTCCAGCGTTCCTCCCTCATACTGTATCTCACTTCACCTTCGCTCTCTCTCTCTCTCTCTCTCTCTCTCTCTCTCTCTCTCTCTCTCCTTCTGGCTGACTCACACTCCCTAAATTTCTCTCGCAGCTGCTGTGACCTTGGATGTAAATAATCACAGAAGAAATGAAAGAGAGAAAAGTAGCGGAACAGTTCTGTTGTTCCTGGAAATCATTCTGCACTGTACCCCTGAAATCAAACATAACAGCATTCATTCAGCTCTACAGGCGTTTCACATGTTTATGTATTTAACATTACTTTAGGTCTTTAAGCTTTTTTTTAAACAAACATGAATGTAATTTGAGACAGTTTCAGTGGATAATAAAACACCATAATGATCCATCATTTACTCTTCACAACTGTGCCTGAAAAACAGGTGACAACTCTGAAAACTCTGAAATATTTGGTACAAAGGCTGATTAGTCATTTGAAGAGTTTAACTGTTTCACATTATGCCTTAATAGATTTTGTACATAATTGTGTATTGTTATTCTCACATAATAAATAAATGAATAAAATATATGATAGTGCATTTATTTTATTCTGTGAACCATTTTATAATAATCAGGAGTTCACATCTATTCTGAAATCTAACCGACTCCTTTTCTTCATTATTCAGTTCAAGAAATGCATTTCAAAATCACTTTTATTAAATACAATTTTCGTTTTGCAGAGAATAAATGAAACTATTATATAATGTCAACAAAACTTAGTTCAGACATTACAGTTTTTTTGGATTGCTTACACACTAAAATTAAAGTAGTACATTATTAGACAAAACCTTACACTCAAGAAGCAAAACATCAGCCCATATTTGCACAACTATAAGCACATTGTCAACCTCACACTTGTTGCAAAACTCTACACACAGTGATTTGCAAAACACTAAACACACTTAACATACATTACACACAAAAATCTATCATGAAGTTACTTCCTTGCAATACCAAAGCACTGACTGAGAAATTACCGCACCGTCCAACAATTGGTTCAACACAGTCATCAGGTGTGCAAACACTTGTTTGCTTAATTGTAGACACACCAATCAGGTGTATAAGCACTATAAAAAGCAGCAGGTGAGTTCATCGGTCTTCAAGCACAATGGAAAGAGTCAGAGATAGAGTAAGACGGGGAGGAGATCGAGGAGGAGGAGGAGGAGGAGGAGGAGGAGGGGGAGGAGGGGGAGGAGGGGGAGGAGGGGGAGGAGGGGGAGGAATCAACAGAGGAAGAGATGGAGGCCATGCTGGAGGTAGAGGTAGAGGTAGAGGAAGAGGAAGACAAGAAGGTGCTCAAGAGGACCGAATCTGACAAATGAGATCCGCGCAACACTGGTTGACCTCATTGTCAACCACGGCCTGACGCTGAGGGAGGCAGGACTGCGAGTACAGCCAAATCTAAGCCGAAGCCGATACACAGTGGCAAGTGTGATAAGAACATTTCGACTGGAAAATAGGTATTGTAAAAATATCATCATATCAAAAACATCTGCAAGGTTTCAGTAACTGCTTACAGTACTGTATTCTATGCACTATCAGCACTTCTGTTACATTTTCCTGTGAAGTTACTGTACTATTGTATACTGTTTTATTTTCTACATAGGATTGAGGGTCAGGATAGACAAGGGGAAGGCCTCTTATGTTCACAGAACAGCAAGAGAGGAGATTGTAAACATGGTTTTGGCCAACAATGCTATAATGCTCAATCAGCTCCAATCTAACATTGTCAGTAACCACGCCAGTTTCAACGATATCCATCAGGTCTCAACATCAACACTGGCACGCATCCTAACAAAAAAACATATTCAAATGAAGCAAATTTATCGAGTGCCTTTCGAGCGCAATTCCGAAAGAGTGAAACGACTGCGGCATGATTATGCAGAGGTATGTATTCACTTTAGTTGTGTGATCTTGGATACTGTCTCATAATCTTTTACTGTACTGTAATATGTATACTAGATCTACACTGAACTACACAATTTTGCCTGACACTGTTCTTCAGGGAGTTTTACAAATGGAATGGAGAGGAGATCCAGCATGAGTTCATTTATGTAGATGAGGCTGGGTTCAACCTGACGAGATTACACAGAATGGGGTACTCCATCGCCATGCCCATATGGGCCCTTACAACACAGCACTCATACTTACATTCTTGGACCAATTGCTCAACATAACAGCACCAAATCAAATCGATCATATGCAATACATTGTTGTCTGGGACAATCAGTCTTTCCACCACTCTGCTCTGGTTCAGAACTGGTTTCAGCAACATCCACATTTCACCGTCCTTATTCTTCCACTATACTCTCCATTCTTCAACCCTATAGAAGAATTTTTCTCGGCATGGCGGTGGAAGGTATATGATCCCGTCTCCAGACTAAGGTATGTACCCCTCATCCAAGCCATGGAGGAGGCCTGTGACCAGATGGATTCGTCATTCAAGACGTTTCTTTCCAAGGTGTCTTGCTAATGACAACATTGCCTGCGATGTTGATGAAATTCTCTGGCAGATCCAGCAAGGCGAAGAGACAATGTCATATTTTTTTTTTTCAGTACAATACGTAAAGTGACATTTTGTTGCAGTATTATGAATCTCCATGTCAACATTTTGGGCGTGTTGAGAAATAAATGAGTTTCTTCAGTCTGCAACATTGGTCTTGTGTAGTGTTTGGTGGATTTACATTATATTTGTACTTTGTTGATGGTAGCCTACTCTAATCATAGGGAAGTAGAAGTGTTGAAAGTGTTTTAGGTTTATCACAGCAGAGTGTAACTCGTGCAAACAGAGTAATATGTGTAATGTGAAACGTGTGTGTTTCATATGGTAACAAAGTGTGGTTTTTAAACAGAAGTGTATAGTTTTTACAAGAGTGTTTAATTATGCAAAGGATCTGTAGTGTTTTGCTAATTGGGTGTGTGGTTGTGCTAATTGTGTGTAGTGTTTTGAAAACACGGGCCCTGTTTTGAAAATCGTGCTTAAGCAATCCAAAAAAACTGTAAAGTGAAACCCTTCAGATCAAATGGTGTGTAACTCAATATAACGGTTCATAAAAAAGAAAAAACGATGTTTTTACAGCGGGAAACTTTGACAAACATTCTAAAGTGACTTCACTGAGGTAGTCTATAGTTTTAAGGGATTCTCTCTCTCTCTCTCTCTGAGAGTAAAGAGTTTGTTCTGTGGGGTTGAGATAAGAGTGGAATGCTGCATTAGTCGCTCTAATTAGTTTGGAAGAGCGTCACATCGGCCTCACGCTAGTGAAGTGTAAACTGACAGAGAGAAAACATTACACAGACACAAGACGTCCACTTAAACACACTTCACATTATAAAAGACATTCAGCTGCCCTAGATAGACAGCATCTTAACAGAATGATTCACAGTGCTCTACATGAGCAACAGCTCGTTGTTCTATAAACGCCATCAGAGATGATGTCGACGTACGGTCCTGACGTGGCTTCAGAAGAGAAAGAGAGTGTGTGAACATCACCTGTATTTACCTGCACCGCTTCCAGACCCCAGACTGAACTCACTGTGTCCACACACAATCATGTCCTTATACTGAGAGCCTTTACACAAACACACTATTCTCAGGAGAAGAGTATTCTGATCAGCATTTTTGTTTTGTAACTTAGATTAATTCATCAACAATTTTCATGTCACTTTTTTGGAAATGACAACGCTCAGGGAATGTATGTGTTACCATATGCAGAATCATTTGTTTATATTCACTAAACCCCAGTTGATAGAGTTTAACCATCAGAAATATTAAGTCTATGCACAAGTGTTCTATTTGAAAAAAGGCAAATAAACATGAGTTATGAATGTGACGAAAAAGAACACGGTTTTAGGAGACAACAAATTTTGAAGGATTACTGTGAATTAAAATGCACACAAATGAAGCAATAATGCCCAACAAATGGAGAAGGGATGACTCTTTATAGAAAATAAAATAGTTACTTTATTAAAATGTATTAAAATGAAAATGTGTCCTTTTAAGAGGAATATGTAGCGTTATAATAATAATAATGACAATGCATTTTATTTAATGGCACCTTTCAAAACAGCCAAGGTCATCTCACAAATCTGCAAAGAATAAAATGAAAGTACAAATCAAGGCACAAGACAAAAAACCCAACAAACACTCAGTAGAGCATTTTATAAAAAAGCCTGAGTAAAAAGATACATCTTGAGATGTGTTTTAAAAGTCCCCAAGAAATCGCTGTTTCGGAAGGGATTGGAGTTCCATAGGCAGGGGCAGCATAGCTAAAAGATCTCGTACCCATATTAGCAAGTCAAGTCCGAGGTACCACAAGGTAAATTGAAGATGAATTATAATAAATTGCATTTATATAGCGCTTTTCACAATGTGCATTGTTCCAAAGTAGCTTGACTGGAGAAAATAAAAAAAGCACTAAAAAGTTCAAACACAGCACAGTGTTGTTATGAAGAAGTGAAGCAGTTCAGTAGCATATTGGGGTGAAAGACTATGGAGTGCCTTGTAAGTAAGTAAGAGAATCTAAAACTCGATTCAATACATTACTGGAAGCCAGTTTATTGCTGGAGAACTGGAGAAATGTGCACAGTAGAAGGTGTTCTAGAAAGAACACGAGCTGCAAAATTCATTTAATGTCACGAAATTACCTAAAAGACAATCTTTAATTTCATATAGACAATTGGAAAGAAATGGTGGAGGAAAAGAAACAGTGGGTTTGGCAGACAGGTACAGTTGGGTGACGTCCGCATAACAGTGAAAATGAATACCATGCTTCCTTAAAATGAAACCAAGAGGGAATATATCAATGATGAACAAAAGCGGGTCCAAAACAGAACCCTGGGGAACACCAGTGCTGGATTGGCCAGTTACCAAGTGCGTAGTGATTGGTGGAATACTTCAAGTGTGTGATGGAAATGTTACGACCATATTCTGAACAACATGTTCCCAAACAATTGTACTGACAGGTGATAAAATGTCATTGGTACTTTCCTTACCCACATCTGATCCGGAAAATTAAGATGATCAAGCTGATACAGCAACTTTGCCAGCACGACTTGAGCAGGATGTATAGGATTGGTAAGGTTTTTAAAAATAGAATATGCCAAATAGTTATAAACTATAGCTAACTGTTTTACCTTTTATATATGAGATTATAAAGATTTGCCTCTAGTTTGAACATAATTAGTGATTATTAGGACTTATGTTGTCTCTTTTCATGTTGGGCGCTTGTCTGCATTTGCAAACACACAACAAACTCAACCCGTGTTAGGTCGTTACATAGTCTTTAACAATGAAAATATACTTACAGGCTGCGAATCTGAAGCACCAGACTGTCCTTGTGAAGTTGTAATGGTTGGAATTGCCAGACTTTTTAACAAAAGCTTTTGTGCACAGCCGGCCTTGATCTCTCTCAGGTTCATGAAGAAATCATCAGGGAAATGTGCTTCACAAACTTGACCATTTGGATTGTACTCTTCTGGAACAGTGTTGTAAATAAAATGGAACCTTTCGTTTTGGAAGGGTAAACAAAGAGGCTTTCTTTTCGCAACAAAACACACAGTGTCTACACGACACGACTGCGACAATACAATGAGATTTACAAGAACGCCCACTTTACTTGCGTCCACATTTGGGCGGTCTTAGTCAAATCATGTTACGAACTGATGTAGATTTGTGGGGGTGTGGTTACACAAGGTGTTTCGGGCAGGTCTGGTTGAGGATTCGCTTTTAGACAGAATGACTCTTTTGTTCCCACACTTTAATTACGTGTCTAGTACATGCATGAGCAACTTATAACACACCAAAGACACAGAACAACACGTGTGCATGCCATATGAGCCCTTTAAACTTTTTAATTGAACGAGCTGAGTGCGACCGGAAACATATGACCTAAATCAAGACAGAGGAGTGCAAGTAATCCCAATAGAAGTTAACCTGTCAAAGAGTATTTTATGAGAGATGGTATCAAAGGCTCCAGTCAAGGACGAGTGTAGTTAATAACCCAGAGTCAGCTGACAACTACAGATCATTGGTTATTCTAATAAGAGCAGTCTCAGTAGTGTGGTGGCGACGAAACCAGATTAGAATTGTTCAAAGAAATGATTATTGGAAAGGATGGAACAATCCTGAAAATGGCACTTAGCTGACGATGAAAAATCATGCATTTAAAATAAAAAAAATGCTTTCTAAACTTGAAGGGAGACCTCACAAGGGGCTCTGAACCACAGAATGTTGGTATGTTGGCTGTTAGCTTAGTAAAAACTGTTGTATTTTTTATAGTAAGGTAACATTTACACAAAATTGCCTAAATGTGATGTTTCTGCATGGACATCATGACATCACTTCCTCCTCTTGGAATTCAACACAATTCAAATTGTATATCGGTGTCATCAAACTGAACATCGTGATCATCATTTATTTCCCGTATGAATAATGTAAAGTGTGTGTGTTTGAGCGGTTCGTGGTGGTTCTCAGTTAGCTGTTGTGATGCGTGACCTGTGTAACGGTCACTGGACATCCATCATAGCTTATCATTCTGAGTAAACAACATGACCGTTGCACAGTAATACACAGACATACATGACTCTCACATCTCAGCTTTACTCAGTAAATAATTTGGAAATACCAGAACTGACCTGCGGTTGACTCTGTAAAAAAACGTAAGTGAACGTTCATTCATCATTATTTTCTCTCATGTGTTTTTAAATCTGTATACGAGTCTTTCTTCAGTGAAACACATCAAAGAAGATATTTACAGCGGTTTTGGGTTCATACAATGGAAGTCAATGGAGTTCAGTGTTGTTTGATTATCAACGTTCTTCAAAATATCTTCTGTTGGGAAGAAAGAAACTCGTACAGGTTTGACATGAGAGGGAATAAATGATGAGAGAATGTCATGTAAACTGAGGTTATGTGTGTTTTCTAGGTGAACAGATGTTTTATATCAGAAAATCTGTTTTACTAAAGACACCTTTCTGAAGGATAATGGTTTCCTTATGAGCGCTGGATCTTAACTGAGACTTCAGTTTGATGCGATCGTTGTTTGTTTTCTTTCACGGTCACGTCTCTAAGTGCTGCTTTTATTCAGTAAGAGTCAAATACTCAAGTGTTGTTCAGATCAGATACTCAAAGACTGTTACGTTACTCAAGTCGTTTGGGAATTTGTGGCTTGTAATGGAGTTATTTTCATTGCAAGGCATCTGTACTTTTACTCAAGTATGGTTTTCAGGTATTTGAGAATTTCTACAGTGCCTCCATTATCCAATCAAAACCATAATTTAACCACAAAAACATCCTGATAAATAAATGCACGAGTGTGTTAAACATTACACGTCAATCACACGCCGTTGGTGAGAGAGTTCAGATGTGGATCAGATTGTTTGCTCACATCACAGATATTCTGTTTCATTTGGAAATACCTCACAATACTGAAATAAAGTCTATTATACAGTTGTGTTCAAAATCATTCAACCCCCACTGAAATTGATTGTTTTGGTCGGTTTGACATTGATTATGATCATTCAGTCATCCTGCTTACAATTAAATCAAAGAGGCACGTGTAGGTCAGACAAATATAACATTTATAATGAAATAACCACAAATGTCTTTTCTGAGCTCACATCATTATCAGTTTTATTCAACCCCCAAGTGACATTCAATCTTAGTACTTAGTACAACATCCTTTTACAGTTATAACAGCTTTTAAACGTGAAGCATAGCTTGACACAAGTGTCTTGCAGCGATCTACGGGTATCTTCGCCCATTCATCATGGGCAAAAGCCTCCAGTTCAGTCACATTCTTAGGCTTGCGCACTGCAACTGCTTTCTTTAAGTCCCACCAGAGGTTCTCAATCGGATTTAAGTCTGGTGACTGCGATGGCTACTTCAAAATGTTCCAGCCTTTAATCTGCAACCATGCTCTAGTGGACTTGGAGGTATGCTTGGGATCATTGTCCTGTTGAAAGGTCCAACGTCTTCCAAGCCTCAGGTTTGTGACGGACTGCATCACATTGTCATCCAATATCTCCTGGTACTGAAGAGAATTCATGGTACCTTGCACACGCTGAAGCTTCCCAGTACCTGCAGAAGCAAAACAGCCCCAAAGCATGATTGACCCCCCGCCATGCTTCACAGTAGGCAAGGTGTTCTTTTCTTCATAGGCCTTGTTCTTCCTCCTCCAAACATAGCGTTGATCCATGGGCCCAAACAGTTCTAATTTTGTTTCATCAGTCCACAGAACACTATCCCAAAAATTCTGTGGTTTGTCCACATGACTTTTGGCATACTGCAGTCGACTCTTCTTATTCTTTGGGGACAGCAAGGGGGTGCGCCTGGGAGTTCTGGCATGGAGGCCTTCATTACGCAGGGTGTGCCGTATTGTCTGAGCAGAAACTTCAGTACCCACATCTGACAAATCTTTTCTCAGTTCCTCAGCAGTCACACGGGGACTTTTCTCCACTCTACGCTTCAGGTAGCGCACAGCAGTCGAAGTCAGCATCTTCTTTCTGCCACGACCAGGTAGCGTTTCAACAGTGCCCTTTGCCTTGAATTTGCGAATGATGCTTCCTATGGTGTCTCTTGGTATGTTTAACATCTTTGCAATCTTCTTATAGCCATTGCCCTTCCTGTGAAGAGTAATCACCTGTTCTCTTGTCTTCCTGGACCATTCTCTTGACCTCACCATGTTTGTAACCACACCAGTAAATGTCTAGAAGGAGCTGAGTATCACAGTCATTTTAAAGCTGCCTAATTGGTGCTTATTAGGCTTTATTGCTGCTCCCTGATATCCACAGGTGTTTTCAATACCTGATTGAAAACACTTCATTGAACCTCTGTTCTTCAGAGTGGTAGTCTTTAAGGGGTTGAATAATTATGTCAATGAAGAATTCACAAAAGAAACATTTACTACTGTATTACAAAACTAATTGATGTCATTTTAGTTGCATATGGTTCTTTAAGAAGTCCTTGTAGGATTTCATTCTGAATACAATTACAAATGTACACTAAATTCCCTAAAACCATTTACAGCATTGGGGGTTGAATAATTTTGAACACAACTGTAAAATCTATTTCACAGTGACATTAAAATTTTCATTTAAGGGATAAATCTAATCACATTTAATCTGAATATTAACCATGTTCAAAAACAAGTCACAATATTTAATGTATGACATATACATCATTTTTCCAATCATAAATATAATCAAGTAAATACATTCTTGTTTGAAGGATTATGGATATAATATGGATGAGTTTATGTTTGTTAGAAAACACATCTAATGAATGAAAACAGAATCACAGTATCTTCGGTCTCTCTATCTGACAGTGGACGGTGAGCATCAGTGTGTGTGTGTGACCTCTGGTGGACTCAGATGAGATGAGCGGCACCCCTCAGCATCACTCAACACTTCTCCATGTGACCTACGTCTCACTTTATCAAACTCATGTGGTTTCATTCAGACACGGATCTCACAGTTAACGCTTGTGTGTGTTTGTGTGTCTCTATGTGTGTTTGTGATCTTCTGTACCACTGTGTTCTTGACATTATCTGTGATTCTAGTCAAAGCTCAGGCTCGGTGACGCTCATGTGAAATTATTTTCAGACCGTCTCAAGGTGACATCCTCAGAGGAAGACTCGTATCTCACGCTGAGATGTGTGTCGAGATCTTACATGAGAAGTCAACGTAGAATCAACACAGACTAACACAACACCAGGCCTGTAGAGATGGCAACACGTTTTGGACACACAAGCACTTCTTACATGTATGTGAACAGATCTGAAGTCAGTGTAATGGTGCGGACCCACTCAGGACGCCATAGGCATCAGAAGATGTGTTTGTAAAGGAGACGGAAACAGAAAGAGAGAGTGAGAGAGAGAGAGAAGAGAGAGAGTGAGAGAGACAGAGAGAGATAGAGCAACAGAGAGAGATAGAGCAACAGAGAGAGAGAGAGAGAGAGAGAGAGAGAGAGAGAGAGAGAGCGAAAGAGAGAGAGAGAGAGAGAGACAGAGAGAGAGAGACAGAGAGAGATAGAGCGACAGAGAGAGAGAGAGAGAGAGAGAGAGAGAGAGCTAGAGAGAGAGAGAGAGAGAGAGAGAGAGAGAGACAGAGAGAGAGAGAGAGAGAGAGAGAGAGAGAGAGAGAGACAGAGAGAGAGAGACAGAGAGAGAGAGAGAGAGAGAGAGAGAGAGAGAGAGAGAGAGAGCGAGAGAGACAAAGAACAAGCAGCACAACACAACACAACACTGACAGGACAACACACACAAACTGACACTATCACCCTCATTGAGAACTTTAATTAAAACTCTTTTTCTGTTTATATTGAGATGTATATATATATATTTTTACTTATAGACTTTTAATTTTATTCTATCTTATTTTTTATCTTAATCTGTATTTCTGCATGTTTATATTTAATCTTGTGCTTTGGCAATGTAAACTTTCTTTTATCATGCCAATAAAGCTCCTTTGAATCTTGAATCTTGAAAGAGAGACGCTTCCCAGAACCCCACAACGCTGCCAACACAAACCCAGTTCTCCTGAAGCTCCGGCATGCCTGTCTGACCGGAGGAGGGACACGGCGGCGCCACGCCGATTCCCGAGACAACTTATCTCACCCGTCAGTGATAATACTGTCAAAATAAGAGGCAGGATACAGCGGAGAGGAACTGGTTAAAACCTGCAGCCGAACCCCGTCCTTACAGGGTGTGTTTGTGTGTCTCTCTCTGTTAAGTGTCTTTCTGTCTCAGTTCAAGACATTCAATGGAAAAGCATCAATACGCAGAACATAAAGTCGAAGTCTTGACTAATACTAATGAAATACAAACATACCACCCGAATGAATTGCTGTTCATGTTTATCCATGTACATAAAGCCACATCTAGAGGAACTCAAGAGAATTACATCTTCATATTCACTGACTGGTCTGTTGCATAAAGCATGTAGTGTGTAGTGTGTAGTGTATGTAAATACAGAAGTGTGTTAAACAGCACACACTACAACACTGTTCACGTGTCCACATTACATGCATGTTTCCAGGGAGTAACAAAACACATGTAACTTACTTACCTATTTAAAAGACAAAATTTGAGTCATCATATTTCATTACAGTTACTTTTTAAATGGGTTATAATCAAATTACAGTTACATCTGAAAAGTATTTTAGATTTCCAAAGTGAATACTTGTTATTTTAAGGGCGTTTATACATTAATATAAGCTAACTGGCAATTTATGTAAACAGCAATCTGTTATTCTCTGACAATCTGCTAAACTACAGTTCTGCTCATAGCTTCACACCCCTTGCAGAAAATGCAAAATTTAAATAATTTTATAAAAATAACAGGCATCTGGGCTTATAGAAATTGCATTTTCATTTTATTAAGTACCGTTCTGTATAAGCTATTTAACACAAGAGAAGTTTACATTTTCTCTATAACACAAACTGAGTGAATTTATAGAAATTGCCACATTAAAAAAATGGACAAACCTTTGAATCTTTAATGTCTGTGTTTACCTGTTTTGCGAGTCCCTTGTTTACATCAGTTGTTAAGGTAATTAACACTTTTTATCTCATAGTTCTTTTATTTGAGTGTTTAGAACTCACAAATCTGATTTCCTTTCTTAGAATTGTCAGAGATATACACTCACAGTTGCGGACTATGATGTCCAATGAGAGAAAAACACTGACCTTTTTTCTCAGAATTGCGAGCTTGAGAAGAAAATTCAGAATTGTTATAAAGTTATAAAGTCAGAATAGCATGAAATTAACTCGCTAGCAGAATGACAAAATTGCGAGATCTCTCAAGTGTGAGTTTTTCATGCAATTCTGATTTCATGACCTGCAAGTGTGAGTTTAAATATCTGGGAACAAGTTTCTGTGAAACACAATGCATTCAGAGAAGGGAGGGGGTGTTTAAACAGGATTATGTGTAAAGATTTTTTCTTTTGTTTTTTTTTCTTCTACTACTGCCCTTCACATGTTTCCCAGAAGACAAAATAGGTAGAATTTAGTCTCCAATTCAAAAAACTTTACACACCCCAGCTCTGAATGCATTGTGTTGCTTTTTGCATTTTTGTATTTTCTTTTTCTAAGATTGTGTGCTTTTTTACTTTAAGATATATGTTGGAAAACTGATGTTGTTTTAAATAATATGCAAGAAAACCAAGTCCTCTGTTTGGGGGTCCCTTTGTGTTACTTACCTTATTCATATTCCAGAGTCTTACATTCAGTAATATAATCTTATGAAATACGTTACAAATGATTTTTTAAAAGCATGTACTTTTTAATCTGTGAAATACATTTTAAGAGTAAACTTGCCCTGCATTTTAGAAAGTGCACACCCAGTTTATAAATGAAATGTTATGTTTTATTTTTAATCTTAATATGTAAACTGTAAAATCATAATCAATTGTTAACTCTTTTCTGCTCTATTTATAATATTGACTTGTGATGAGTTGCTGTGACTTTTTAAAAAGCTGAAAAGGCTTAATTTATTTTGATGGTAAAGCATGTTGCCATTATTGAACCCATATTTTTTTATATATATTAATCAAACTGACAAAATGTCACTTTATATAAAAGTGTCTGCTAAATGAATAAATGCAAATGTTATAATATTATAATATAGTTACATAAAGTAATATAAAAAACGTATTAAAATGGGTTAACGAAACACATAACAAAATTGCAACTACACAATAAACATAGTACACAAATATATATATATATATTAAATATATATATATTTAAAGTATTAATAAAACTGCAAAAAACTAAAAAACAGTTTTCATAGTTAAATACATGTTTTTTTTGTTAAATACATGTCAATATAGAAAGATTTTTAAACATTACTTACATTGACGTCAAACGAACAGAAATGAGCGTGTTTAATATCTCGCGGGTTCGAGGAAACACACACGACACGACACGTGTACATGTCTTTTATCAAATGTCATAATCTGGTTCATCAACATCATAAAAACACAGCATTAAAAACACTGAAAACGTGAATGTTGTGCGTCATCATAATCAAAAAAACAATCTGTATCGCTTTGTTTTCAAGCCCTGTGGGGTGATCGTTTTTCAATTCGCTTTTTTCTCCGCGATTCTTTTTGTCCCCGCGGAGACTCCGTCTCATCTGACTGAATGACAGCAAGTGACAGTCACGTGATGTCGTTTACACGCGTGACGACTGTTTGTATGTAACTCTTCAGATTTATTTTCATATATATATGGACGCGTATGCTGAGCGTGAGGTTAGTATCTTATTTTTCCCTCATTCTGTAATGTATATAAAAGAGAGTCACCGTTTATTTACATCAACATCTCCCTCATCTGAACATTAATGATGATTATTTATCGGCAGTTCTGTTATTTGATGCGGAAGTGTAACTTACTCATAATCTTAAAAATGAGCGATGTGCAGGTTTACTTTGCTTCTGAACATTTCATTTGCTTTACTACAGTAAACACCGTTAAACTCTGATAGTTGTAGTCAAAGTATAGAAATGGTGACGTGATTGCAGCACTGTTACTGTAATAAAAGCCCTCTTCATCTTCACATGAGAGTATTACAGTGTGCTCATGTCTGATATTAAAGTGAAGGGGCTTAAATATCTTCTGTAGAGGACAGTAAATAATAACAATAAACACTATAAATATACTATTGTGTTCATATTTGAACTGGTTTTTAATGGTGTGTGTCGTTTACATGAGCATCTTGTGTTTTGTTTTAGTTGTGTAATCGTGTTTAAAGCTTGATTTTAACATCAAACAAAATATATTTTATCAACAGTTTCACAAAAGAGACAAAACGGGGATCTTCACCCAAATCTTCACCAAATAGACTCATTCATCACTAATGTTACACACCATCAGTGTTGGGTAAGTTCCTCTGAAAAAGTAATTCATTACTAGTTACTAATTACATATTTAATAGTGTCATGAGATTACTGTACAAATGACTCTCTCCAAGAAATATTTAATGACTTATTACTAATGATTTTCTATATCAACTTGGACATTTCAGTGATTCAAAGATAGACATGAAACAATTTATTTAATTCATTCAAGTAAATCAAAAATAACTTCATACATTATTCTTATTAATTTACCAAAGTATTACAAATGTGAGAATTATAGATTAAAGTACAGCTTTTAAAATAGACTTTTAATTTTGATGTCAATTCCACTATTGCACACACATATATTACACAGTATTTAGTTTAATGACATCAGAAGTAACTGTAATTAAATTACAGAGGAAAAAAAATCCTTACTTTACTTTTTCAAGGGAAAAGTAATTAAATTACAGTAAGGAATTACTTAGTGACTTGTGACACCCAACACTGCACACCATAATCTGAAGAAAGGAAACATAAACTAATGAACATCATTCAACAATCTCCATGACGACTGCGATGGGATGAATTTATTAACATCATCGGGATGCTGTAGAAAGACTGAATCAATCGCTGCACGTTTCAGAGACATGATACTGGCAGCCTTGTCAATGAATATAAAACATGTTTTGTGTTTGTAGGTACTTGAGTCTAGAATGCAGAATTGCATCGGGTCATCTCATGGTGATATGAATACTTGAATGATGTCATGATGTTTGGTGTCGTTTCAGGGTTCGTCTGAAGGTTTTGAAGGACTGAAGCATCATTATGCCTCTGACAGCGGCTGTGATCAGCGGTGTTCAGAACCTCGTGCTCTATGAGACCAGAGCTGTAAGTCTCAACATTTCATCTCTTCAACACGAAGAATAAAGTCATGGCATTGTTCAGTAGTGCGGATGACACGCAGGGCATACGTAAACTGTCAGTAGATCAGCATAGATCAGTCGTTCAGATACATTCTGATATGTGACCCTGGACAACAAAACTTAAGGGTACATTTTTCGAAATTGAGATGTATACATCATCTGAAATCTGAATAAATAAGCTTTCCATTGATGTATGGTTTGTTAGGATCGGACAATATTTGGCCGTGATACTACTATTTAAAAATCTAGAATCTGAGGGTGCAAAAAATCTAATATTGAGAAAATCGCCTTCAAAGTTGCCTAAATCAAGTCCTTACCATTGCATATTACTCACAAAAATAAAAAGTCATACATTTACGGTAGGAAACTTCCATGGACTTCCAATATTTCCATGGTATGATCTTTACTTGATATCCTTGTGATTTTTGGCATAAAATAAAAATTGATCATTTTGATCCATACAATGTATTTTTGTCTTTTACTAAAAATGTTCCCGTGCTACTTAACATTGGTTTTGTGGTCCAGGGTCACATATTATTGTAAATTACAGTATTCGATTGTGTTTTGTAACATTTTCACATGCATCAGTCATTTTAAATGTCCCGGGGCCACTCGCATACATATAGACTGTGTCTTAACACATGGGCTTTCAAACTTTATGATGCCAAGGACCCCAAATATGATTAATGTTTTATGAGGGACCCCTTTTCTAAAAATTTGTCTAAAGAGACGTTTTTAAAATGTATTCGATAAATAGTAAAAAGGATGTTATAAACACAACACATTGTTTCTAAACCTAAATAGTCGGCAACAATTTCACTTCGAGTCCCAAAAGAGAAACTATAATGAGAAAAACTCACCAGAAAGATTCAAATATAAACAGTTCTGAAAATTATGCATAGCAAAAAAAGCAGATAAACACTGAGGACTTTTATCATTTTTCTCGAGGACCCCTTGCAACCTTCTGGGGGTCCCCGGACCCCAGTTTGAAAACCCCTGTCTAAACGATTAGTCTCACTCACTATCAATTAGTTAGAACTAACAAGTCTTACTTTTAAGATTTTATTTACACCAATCTAGCTTTTTATGTGACTGACTTATTAAGTTATGACCATTCTTGAAGAAGACTAACTTGTAAGAATAGTCTAAGCAGTTTCTGCGACCGACCAATGGATGCTGATTGGTCAATAATGTATAATAGCCATAGAGAGCCTTTCTTTTAAAAACAAGATCTTTAATCAAAAGGCATTACATTTTATTTTGACAGTGTAATATGTGGTGATGAAAATGATGCTTGTGTTTTATGTACTTGATGGTGTTTTATAAAAGCAAAAAGGCACTTAAGGTGATGTTATGTAGGATGGGCACACATTAGCTGAGACATGACCACATGTCTGTGAATATAAGGTCCAGTAAAATGTCACAGATGAATGTTAATGTCCTGTCTGTGTCTGTAGATGGCGATGTTCAGCTTCTGTTGAACTTCACTCTTTGATGTGCTCTGTGTATCTGAACATGAATGTATTTACACTGTAATGGTTTGTGTTGTTATGAGCAGTGTGAGTGTGTTTAAAGAGATCTGTCATCACTTATTCACTCTCATGTCATGGCAAACCTTTCTTCTCAGAACACAAAAGAAGATATTTTGAAGAATGTCGATCATCAAACAACACTGAACTCCATTGACTTCCATTGTGTGAACTCAAAACCACCAGTCATTTCTCAAAATGTCTTCTTTCGTGTTCCACCAAAGAAAGACTCACACACAGATTTACAAACACATGAGCGAGAATAAGTGATGAAAGATGTTTTATTTTTGGATGATGCACATTTCTGATGATGAAATCATGTTTGTGTTTTGTTTGATCATTTTGCAGTTCACTTGTGTGAATATTAAAATTCATGTTTAATACACCACCACATTTTTACAAAACCGTTGCTAAGATGTTCAGATCGGTTGCTAGGCCACTGCTTGATTGTTCTGGGTGGTTACTAAGGTGCTGTCAGGTGGTTGCTAGGATGTGGTTGCTAGGGCATTCCAAATATTTCTTTAGGCCACGTTTGTTCTGCTGAAATGTAGATTGTAAAAGAGACAGACAGTTCAGTCCTCAGACATACAGAACGTGTGAAGAGCGTAATAACAGTGTGTGTCATGAAATCTGTCCTAATAAACCTCTCTGTTCATCTGTCATGATGTCACTGTATCAGACATCTCCCAGGATTTATTTTCCACCTCACAGTTTGTCATTCATTGTGTGATTGTGACGTGTGATGTGAGCCTGTTTCAGTGACATTCACACATTGGTGTTTATGTCAGCGACAGCAGAAGATCAGTTTGATTTGAATGTTTCCAACTTATTACGATGAATGATTTTCTAAAGAAATGTTTGTTTGATTTTCTCAGAGGTATTTTCTGGTGGGCAGTAATAACGCACAAACCAAACATCGTGTCCTGAAGATCGACCGCACTGAACCACGAGATCTGGTGATTATTGATGATAAGGTGAGCTGAACTCATTGTTATGTGACAGCGGTCGTTGTAGATGTGATCACAGTCATGAGTGTGTGTTTGTCTGTGTGTGTGTGTAACAGCATGTTTACAGTCAGAATGAATTACGTGAGCTACTGGGCCGCTTGGATTTGGGCAACCGTACTAAGATGGGTCAGAAGGGCTCCTCCGGCCTATCCAGAGCCGTGTCGGCCTACGGCATTGTGGGTAAGACATTCTCCAGACTTGATTGTTTTATGAGTGGTGCATTCATGTAGTTAAAGAGTGCTATAATGGTGAGATTTTGAGATGGACGCTGCAGACACGTGTGTCTAGTAAAGACCTGGAAAACACTTCAGACGTGTGCGGAGGATCGTGCTGTTTACCCGTTCGCCCACGGCCAGCTCGTCACTATAGAAACGTGTGATGTGAAAGAAAGGTTTGCCCACTCTCAAAAACCTCAAAAATCTGATTTGTACACACCTCGTCCATGTAATTAGTATTGTGTATAAATGTGTGAAGGGTTAGATTTGATTGTGAGTAGTTTTTTGTGAACAACTTGAGCTTGAATAAACTGGACATTATGTTCAAGTGTTTTGTGCGGACCCGACTGAACTGCTGTCAGATCACATCAACAAAAGCGTTCCTTATTGATTCCATTTGATTCTTTTTTAGGCCATGCAGAATAAAAAGAGTTTTTATTGAAAAAGTGTTGTGTTAAAAAGACCAGCGTTACGTCTGAACATGATCTGTTTTATATCATTTTTGAACTCTTAATTCTTATAGCATGATGCATGTGATGCTGTTGTTTAAGATTTTGTTTTGCATGTGAACGTCGATGTCATGCGGTGTTTCTGTGTTGAAATACAGTTGAAAGGCTTATGTCTTTGTCTTCACACATCATGCTCATCATCACTGGCGTGTGTGTGTTTTGTGGTAAAGACTCTCATGATTGCTCACGTATGTGACAGAATACACCAGCCGTAAGCCGCAGGTCATGACCCAATTCCCTGACACACATCCTAGTTTTAGGGTCAGGTTAGACATGGAAATGACATCTTATGCAACCTCCACACCACATTCATGACTTGTGTTTCTGTGTCATACGTTTGTTTTTAATAGATGTGTTTGTCTGACCCGCGGGCATCACGGCAGAAAGTCATGACATGTTATTATGATGACAGCCTCATATCCCCTCATTAAACCTTTCACATGCTGTTAAATGTCCTGTGGATGTTGTTTGAAGAGAAGAGCAATAATGCATTCAGTCGTCAACACAATAGAGCCCAGAAAACACTGACGCGACCAACAGATGTGTGTTTGTGTGAATATTAACTGGATTTACTGGATGATGCTTCAGAATGATGATGAAGATGTGTTTGAATATGAATGTGTGATGAAGAGACTGAGACATTAGATGTGTGTTTGTGATTCAACAGCCTTTCAGATTGAAACACACTCAACATAATCAAATGTTTGTCTTTCAGGTTTCGTGCGTTTTCTGGAGGGTTACTACATCGTGCTGATCACAAAACGCCGTAAAATGGCCGATATCGGTGGTCACTCTATATATAAGATTGAGGACACTAATATAATCTACATTCCCAATGATTCGGTCAGAATTACACACCCTGATGAAGCTCGGTGAGCACACACACACAAACACACACACAGATATTTCTCATGTTATTTTTCTAATAAGTTTGACCTGCAGTAGATCCTCCAAATGTCACATGTGTACACAATCAAGAATCACACATTGAGCTACATAGTACAGATGGTATGCTGGCTATTTATTTCCCAACATTAAATGTTTTTTCTCACACACACACACACACACACACCTGCACCTGCTGCAGTAGGTCACCCTGATCTCAGGATGCAAGTGTCACATCTTTCCGTCTGTCCGTCCATGTGTGTGTGTGTGTGTGTGTGTTATATGTACAGTAACACAGAGTTCTTGATGGAGTACAGCGTGTTACTGTTGACTCATGTAAGCTGACACTGTGTTTACATTAAAATACGCAGTTTCACCTGAACCCTTCAATGCTTTATACTGTATCTGTCAGTGTTACATGAGAGAAGAGACTTTGTTTTTGACACGTTTATTAACATTAAGGCATTAAACTGATTTATTCTGAAAGAATTGGGAAACAATGGAGCAATATTTATGAAAATGTCACAAGTCATCAACTCTGATGTGGAAAAATCATTTTTATAGAATGAATGACCGTTTGTCTTTCACAGATATGTGAGAATATTCCAGAATGTGGATCTGTCCAGTAACTTCTACTTCAGGTGGGTCTGTGTGTCTGTGTGCGTGCGTCCGTATGTCTTTCATGTTAGTGTGTGTATTTGTGTTAATGCATATGTTTGTGCGCACACTTGTGTTTCTCCATGTGTGCACATGTGTTTATGATTGTGTGTGTGTGTGTCCGTGTGTGCCCGTGTGTGTGTGTCTTCTATGTTAGTATGTTAATGCGTGTGTTCGTGAGCACGCTTGTGTTTATGCGTGTGTTTGTGCACGTGCACATGTGTTTATGTGTGTGGTTGCGTGTGCGCACATGTGTTTATGCGTGTGTTTGTGCACGTGCACATGTGTTTATGTGTGTGGTTGCGCATGTAGACACACTCATCATGTCATGAAGGTCTTTTTGAATGTGTCAGGACTTCAGTATGTGGAGACCTCACACATTCTAATGGAAATAAGATTTCATTAAGACTCTCTGTCTCTCTCTCTCTCTGTCTCTCTCTCTGTCTATCTCTCTCTCTCTCTCTCTCTCTCTCTCACACTCTCTGTGTTTCTCTCTCTGTCTATCTCTCTGTCTCCCTCTCTCTCTGTCTATCTCTCTCTGTCTCTCTCTCTCTCTCTGTCTCTCTCTCTCTCTGTCTCTCTCTCTCTCTCTCTCTCTCTCTGTCTCTCTCTCTCTGTCTCTCTCTCTCTCTCTGTCTCTCTCTCTCTCTGTCTATCTCTCTCTCTCTCACACTCTCTGTGTTTCTCTCTCTGTCTATCTCTCTCTCTCTCTCTCTCTCTCTCTGTGTCTCTCTTTCGTTCTCTCTCTCTCTGTGATTCAAGATTCAAGATTTAAAGGAGCTTTATTGGCATGATAAAAGAAAATGTACATTGCCAAAGCACAAGATTAAATATAAACATGCAGAAATACAGATGAAGATAAAAAATAAGATAGAATAAAATTAAAAGTCTATAAGTAAATATATATATATATACATCTCAATATAAAGAGAAAAAGAGTTTTAATTAAAGTTCTCAATGAGGGTGATAGTGTCAGTTTGTGTGTGTTGTCCTGTCAGTGTTGTGTTGTGTTGTGCTGCTTGTTCTTTGGTCGTGGCAGGACTTGACATATCTTGCAGCAGGTTTGAGCTTCTTGACTTTTCTCCCAGTATGTATGAGATCTTGTCCTTTTGTTGAAACTGGTCAAAGTCTTTGTGTAAGTTTGAAAAAGTGTCAAAGTGTTTGACCTTTGACCCTCTGCCCTGCAGCTACAGTTACGACCTGAGTCATTCACTGCAGTATAATCTGACGGTTCTTCAGACGTCCCGTGAGCCGAGCGAAACAGAAGAGCTCAACACCAGTCGCTGTCAGGAGAGTTTTGACATCTTTGAAGAAGAGGGACTGCCCACTCAAGGTCTCCTGAAAACACACAGTCACATCACACATGTGTTGTTTCTGTTCTGAAATTCTCACACATACTATCTGCGTGTTCATTTGTTGGTCTTGTGTGTTGTAGTTGTGCACGGCGTGAGGAATGAACCCTATTCGAAATATGTGTGGAATGTTCGTCTGCTGGAGAAAGTGAAAGATATCGTGCATCCTGATTGGCTGCTGTACATCATCCACGGTTTCTGCGGCCAATCCAGTATCCTGATTCATTCCGTGTTCATGTGAGCTAGATTTAGATTTGAGTTTGCTATTCACAGTTCTTGAAGTGAGAAGATAAAGCTTCAGATACTCTCTTGTGCATGTTGCCATATGAAGATTATGAGCATTGACATTTCTAGAACGAAAGAACTGTATTTGGACATTGCTAGAACAACATAGTGATTTACTAAAGGAGCCATTTGCCAAATAAATATTTTAATATGTTAAACACAAGTCTGACCAAAAATGGTCATTTCATCACCTGTGATTATAGTATTTTACAGTCTGTTGGATTCTTCTGTAAATAAATCCATCATATACACACAGTCATATCTTATGCCTTACATGCTATAAACTTATATGTTATGTTTTAGGCATGTCAAGTCCAACGCACATTCAAGTATGAGACAAAACACCTAAATTTCCATTTAAAACAGCAGAATTCACTACACACATGCTGTGGAGTAAAATGAGTCATGAATCAAATGTCTGAAACCTCAGTATGTAAAACCAGTAGTCGAGAGATATCCGGATGGTGTACTCCTGGCGAGATTCATGAGTGTGGATTGGATGGACACTTTTCTATCCCATAATGCCACGGGAGCTGAGCAACGCTCACATGTCAAAAGTAAATCAAATAAATAAAGCGGAAAACTTTAAGGCAGACGTCTGTTTTTAATGTGAGAGCCAATAAAAGAATTTCTCGAAACTGTAATTTAATTACAGAAAAACAATAAATGACTTAACCTATTCAAGGGAAAAGTAAATAAATGACAGAAACTATTACTGAGTAACTAGTTACACCCAACACTGCAAATAAGCATGGTATAAGCGTGATAATCCACAGCTCGATGCACGACGCGGACGCCTAAGCGGGCTAATCTCTCCTTCACGTCCAGTTGTTTTTGGCCTCCACGGCTTTCTGTGGATTATCCCTTACACATTTTATAGTTCTATTGTTTATATCCACTAAGATGACATGAGTTAGATATTTGAGTGAAGCTTGTAAAAAAGCATCCAGGTCACATTTTAGTCCAAAATCCGAATTAAAGTCTGTTTTTAGCCTTTGGTTCGATTGATTTGACATCATTATTTGTGTCAGTTAGTGATGATAATACTCATGTGATTGTGTGTCAGAATGATGTGATGTGTTTATTTCTTAAACTGAGATGTTCAGAGTTATTGATCTACGGGCGTCCGGCGCATGTGACTCTGATCGCCCGGCGCTCCAGCCGCTTCGCAGGGACTCGTTTTCTGAAGAGAGGAGCAAACTGTGAGGTAGAGAGGCTTGTGTGATGTGTGTTTATCTGTGTTGTGTGGATTCAGCTGTGATGATGTCATGTTGGTTCGCTCTGAAGCTGACGGCTGTTAAAACTGTTCAGAGATCATCTGCTGTGCTGGAGCTCAAACCACTGAAGATACAGAACATAGATTACAATTCAATCATGTTGAAAGAGCGTTTATGACTGAATTCACATTTTCATATTTAACTTGAAGAGATTTTTACTCTCTCATTCCCTGTATTGAAAATCTGGCATGTTGCAAACTTGAGACGTGTGTTTAATAGCTTCACTACTTTCAGTTGACCTCTGAACCCTCTGCTGATGTATATGTGTGATGTGTTTTAGGGCGATGTGGCGAACGAGGTTGAAACGGAGCAGATTATCCACGATTCCTCCATCACGTCCTTCACGTCAGGTCGTTTCTCGTCTTGTGTTCAGGTGCGAGGGTCTGTTCCTCTCCACTGGTCTCAGGACATCTCCACCATGATGCCCAAACCTCCCATACGCTGTAAGAGAAACCCTCCCGTACACTCGTGAAGAACACCAAACCTGTGATGCCGTCTTGTGCTGTATGTTCTTTACATGGACAAATGTCAAAAGTATTGTTTGTGGTCTTTTTTTTGTCTTTCTGATTGTGTCAGTAAAGACGCTCTCGTGTACTGAAGCTTCTGAACGTCTCGCTGTTGCTTCAGATTTCATTTCAGCGTCTCTCATCTGGATCACAGTGACATGTCATATTCACAGCGGCTCACACCCCAGATAACACACCTCAGAGACCGTGTGTGTGTGTGCATGCATACGCATATATATATGTGTGTGTGTGTGTGTGTGTGTGTTTGTTTGTTTACTGGAGGTGAACGCAGCTCAAAGAAGGATATTGTTGCTCAGATGTTGCTCTATAGTTCAGTCTCAGATGTTTCTCCTAAAATTGGTCAAGAGAAATAAAAAAAGGATCAAATGAGAGTGTAATTGTGTTAACAGAGTCTGGAGGTGTAATTAGGTGAAAGAGGTGAAATCGTCTGGTATTGAGTCAATGTGGTGAGAAATATTTGAGTTGATTTTGAGATCTTCAATCATTTTGACTGCAGACGAGACAAATCTGAGCTCTGACAGACACGTTTGTCTTTAAACATGTTGAAGGTCATGTGGCTGTTATAACACAATTTAGATTTTGAGGCGATCTATTCCTTTAAAGAGATCTCAAGACTGTGTTATTAGAATTAAAGTGAGTGTTGAGGACAAAGTTAGGGTGTGATTTGCAAACAAAAGATTTGAGGTTTAGTGAGAGCGACTCGAGCTGAAGCTCATGGATTCTGTGGTGCAGCGGCTCTTCATTATGTCATTTAATGACCTGACGCTGTTGAGATCTTCACCTCACACACAGACTGAATGAAGTATGTAATCAGGTCACTCTCATGTGGGGGAAAAACGGTGGTGACACAAAAGACTGCCATTGATTTCCTTCAGTCCCTGAAACACTTGTGCTGTTACACAAGACTCGTCCTGCTCTTATTGATCCTCCATCACATGAGACCAGATGATTGTAATGAGGACAGATTTTCATCTGAAGGTCTATAGAGAGAACACTTTGAATATGTTTTGTGTGGCGTTAATGAAGTTGTGTGACTGTGAAAGGGAGATTTGTGTGTAAGAATTAACCTTGTTCTCATAACCCACTTCTGGAGGTCTTTTCATGGCGTTACAGGGTTGTGTAAGAGATTCTGTGACTCATGCGTGTGTGTGTGATTCCTGTAGCTCAGTGGTTAGACGGGCGTTAGCAACACCAAGGTCATGGGTTCCATCCCAGGATTACACACACGCAGAAACAATTGTATAGTATAATGCAATATAAGTCACTTTGGACAAAAGCTTCTGCCAAATGCATAAATGTAATGTGTGTGTGTGTGTGTGTGTTTGGTGTGTATGGCGAACGTGTGTGTGTACGTGTCAAATCTCGATGAATGAGGATCATGGCCAAAAAATCATATCATCACAATATTTATTGAAATGATTCTATCAGTTAAATTCAGCTTTTTGTCAATGAATCTGTCTTAAAATATGAGTGAATGAAGGTCGAGAGAGTTAGGGTGTTTGTATGTCCTCTCTGGATTTTTGTCAAAGCTCTGAAAAGCGAGGTGTGCTCTGATTGGTCAGTTCACAAGTGTGTAGCGATTGGTGGAATACTGCAAGCGTTTGAGGGAAATGTAACGCCTCTGACCATATTTGGAAGATCAGGTGGGGGTGTGGTTACACAAGGTGTTTCAGGCAGGTCTGGGTCAAGATTCGCATTTAGGCCGTGTTCACACTTGACTTCATTTTCGAAGCTGCCAGTGTTTGTTTTACATTATAATCCTATGGAGTAAACCGTGTTTTCCAAAACCTTCTTCTGCAGCTCTGAGCGCCTTTTCAGGATGAAAAAAGTTCAACTTTTCTGAAGAAAAGGGTTCATGTCAAGCTTCTTTTTTGACAGCTGACATTTGACAAGTGAGTAGCGAGACCTGTCGTTTCCATAACAACATGCGAGGAAGGCGAATGGTCAAGCTGGATCCTTCTCTAAAAAATAAAATGGCGACCGAAGCGCTGCTTTTAACATATTTTTATATGAAATAGTATATTTTTCAACTTTAATAACTTTTGATTGCATTTCTAGCGAGAAATTAGTACTGCAGTTTTAAAATACGTGGGTCTCTGTTTATAATTCAAATAGACTTCTGTGTGCTGAGTTGCCTTCAGGCACAAACGCTGCCAGCTTTTCTTTTTACTAAAAAGCGCTCGTCAAATATGTTCATGGCCATAGAATGCATCTTTTGTTCTAACACTTTCATATGTGCAATTTTACATGTCAAATACATGCATGGACATTTTATGACACACCAAAGCCACAGAAAAACACGTGTTTGCTTCATATGACCCCTATAATGTAGATCATAAAGAGCAAGAACACATTCACCTGTTGATCACACAGAGTTTGTTTTGTTATTAAGTTTGTGTAAAGTCATGTTAACATGTTCCGTGTTTGTGTATGTTTGTGTGTGTGTGTGTTTCAGTGGATCAGGCTGACCCGTACTCTCATGTGGCCGGTCTTCACTTTGATCAGATGCTTCAGAGGTTTGGATCACCCGTCATTATTCTCAACCTGGTTAAGGTCAGTCAACAGCACTTTTTAAACGCTCTTCGTGAAGTCATGTGACTTATGTTTGGCATCAGAATATAATAACTGCACCTCTGTCTTCTGATGTACGACTGGAAGAAGAAATCGTTCATGTCATGAAGTTCACAAGTTATTTCACTTATGTGATGGGACGTCTTTTCAAGTGAAATAAACAATTCAAGACATGATTTGATCTGCAATGAAGTGTTTAAATATCTTTATACCATGGTCTGTTTGAATACTGGATTCTGATTGGCTGAAAGATGTGCATTAAATGCCTTTAACACACGGGTAGCTCCAGTCAGTTAGATAACATTTGAAAATTAACTGACAAAATAACCGTCATATTCACCTGCTTGATCTAAAATGTCACTGTAAACATCAATAAAAGATGTAACTTGGCAAATGACCATGGTATAAACGGAATAATCCACAGCTAGCCGTGCTTGCGTTAGGTGGTTCCAGGCCTCCACATCGTGCATTAAAACCGCACGGCCAGCTGTGGATTTTCCCTTATTTATACATCAGTGTGATGGTGTCTACACACACTGAAACTTCTGCTGCTTTTATTAGCGTTCATAACTCAAATGACAACTTGTATTGAATTAGTTTTTTTTTTTACTTTAAATCCATGAGTACATTAAAATCTACCATTTTCCTTTACTTAAGTATTTAAACTTAAATATACATACAAAACAAAAATGTGGGCTCATAAAGCACAGATACTTAAAAAATGTTTAACAAATAAATCTCTGTTTATTACACAAAGCTATCACAATATAAAAGTCTCCAAACTCGCTCATGCACATCCTGGACACAAAATGATGCGCTTAACACATTCGCTTCTACGTTATTTAAAGTCATGTGCATCGGACGCAGAATGATGCGCTTAACACATTCGCTTCACTCACGAGCATCCCGGATAGTGATGATCCTGATGTCACGGGGATCTTTGCTTCCCAAGTTCAAAACAGTAAAAACACAAAGAGAAGAGATATGTTATGTGTTTAAATCATAGAACATTGAATCCATCCTAAAGTTAAAAGTTATTGTGTATGAATGACGCATAACATAGACCGCTTCTAGTGCTTGAATCTAATAACGTTACACTCAGCGAGTAAAGTCTCCGGCAAAATGCATCTTAAACAAACCACAGTCTATTATCTAGTGATTATGAAGAATATTGAAAACTTTGGAACGAGTAACGTCCTGACTGTTCCCGGACACGCGCATGCTGGATTGAGATGACCGCACCAGCGGAGGTCAGAGTTTATTAATTATGCTATTTTGGTTTATTCCTCTCATAAAGCTATCAAAATACATGACATCGAATACAGTGACACAGTTTATGGTTATTTCCTGATAGTTAGTCCTTTATGAAGCTTTAGAGTAAGATCCACGGGTATCGCAACGGATCGGAAGAGAACCCGTCAGTCTGACACCTGATCCAGCAAAAAAGATCCGGATCGGCCCCAATTCCGATCCAGATTATCGGATCGGCGCATCCCTATTTGAAATAGTGCATCAACTGTCAAGATGTATTAACAACACAAAGTAATGTCGTCAGAAAAGCTTCACATTTAACATGTCACACACTCATGCATTGACTACTAATACAACACACACACACTAACACGATTACACACACATGATGTCTGGACATCAGTCCAAATGATCTCTCACGTTGGTTATCACGGGGAAAACAGAACAAAAGATCTAATTCTCCACAGCTGGAACAAACACACACACAAACACACACACACACACACAAATATTTGCTGTCAAAAGTGGTTTTGTGGAGAGATAAAAGGAGATATGGTACTGTTGCGGTTTCTCTGTGTGTGTGTGTGTGTGTGTGTACACGTGTGAAGAGCACATGGGCAGACACACTAAAGGATGGTGTGGAGTTGATTGAGCAGTGTGTAATTGACTTCGTTTAGGTCATTAGGGCTCTTTTGTCACAGAGCTTTTATCTGGACACACACATACATACACACACACACACACACACACACACACACACACATGTGTGTGCTTGCTTTTTTCTTGTGACTTTTCTTTAAAGAGTATTTGTGTGAAAATGTGTGTTGCAATGAATGTGTGTTGAGCCTAAGATATTTGTGTGTTTGCCTCCAGTTGTGAGTGTGAGTGTGTGTCGAAACACAAAAGCGCTGTTGGCGGGAGGCAGAGAGCATTGTGGGTAACAGGAAATGTTCAAGCTGTATAATGTGTGAGTCAAGTGTGTGTGTGTGTGTGTGTGTGTGGGATGATCACGTGTGTTTGACGTGTGACTCATATGTTTCTCTGAGGATGAATTCAGACACTTTCTCTCCTCATGATGCTGTACTGTACATTTCATACTCACATCAAATGAAAAGGACCTGAACAACTCCACGTGTCATTGTGTCATTTCTTAGAGACGGTTGTGTAAAGTGTTTACACAGGTGTGTGGTGTTATAGTTGTCGTACAGTAGCAGTGAAGTGTGTGTGTGTGGATAATTGTTTGGTTTGGAAAAAGTCTAAATATAAGTGCTTGAGAGAAGTCAGTCAAAGTCATCTTTAATTGTGTTTCTTTTGTGTTTGATCTGTTTCTCTCCGTGAACACACCACTGCATTTAGTCAGAGGACATACAGTGTCATCATGTGTGTAGTATTATCACAATATCAATAATCACACTAAATCACAATAAAGCATATGAGAACAAATAAACTAAATGTGTGTCATTGTCATATAGAATAACAAAAAAACACATGTTAAGTGTCTCCTACACGTTGTCTCCATCTGTGTTTTGTTTACTTTTCTTGTGACGGTATAAACAACAAGAGAGCACTTTATTCTGACCTCTAACCTTCATTTAAACTTTCTATTTAATATAATGTCAGATTTCTAGTTAAGAAACTGTTATGTTGGCAGAATTATATTATCATCTCTAAAATAAATGCTAATATTTAAGCAAACATTGCAACGTTCAGATCTGCGAGCGATTCTCTAAACATCAGACCGGTGGTGTCAGGGGCGGACTGGCGCTCCGGGCGTTTTCATGGTGGGCCGCTATCAGTTGAGGCTGGAACAGACACTTGGGGCACTCAGACGGACATCTCAGAAATGCGAATGCAAAAGACATGTATGCATGCTAACCACCCCCCCTCGACAGATTTAACCATGCATCCCACCACCCCGTCCCCGTCGAAGATATGCTGCAGGGCCGATGTGGGCCAAAAATGTCAGGGCTGATTTTTCTTCCCAGTCCAAATGAATCTGATCGGTCCTTCACAGACACACGCACTACACACTTGATTGTGGTTGTGTATTAACACGTGTCGTGTGATGTTTGATGTCAGAAACGAGAGAAGAGAAGACATGAGAAGATCTTGAGCGATGAGCTTTATCCCACCATCACAAACCTCAATCAGTTTCTTCCTCCGGAGCACAGCATCGAGTACATCGCCTGGGACATGGCCCGCTACACAAAGAGGTGTGTGTGTTTGTGTGTGGTTGAACATGATGTCTGTTGTGGAACTGAAGGTTTATTTCTCTGTGTCTTCAGTAAACTGTGTAATGTTTTGGATCGGTTGAGTATGATCGCAGAGAATGTGGTGAAGCGGACGGGTTTCTTTGTCAATCGACCGGACTTCTACTGTCATACCTTACGACCGGATGAAAGGTAAACGCACACACTTCATATTTTCATAAGAATCATTTGCTTGCTTGTGTATTTACTGTCAATGCAAATCCCGTCAGGTGGATTTAAATTCACATTGTGACGAGTGTTCTGACGTCTCTTGTGTCGCACTCTTTTCTTTCTGCTTGTGAAGACTCAAACATTCAAACTTCTAGCTTTCCTGTATCTCAGTGGTAAGAGCAGTGTATTAACAACACAAGGTTGTGGGTTCGATCCCAGGGGATTGCAAATACCTAAGTAAAATGTATAGGATAAAGCAATGTAAGTCACTTTGAATAAAAGCGTCTGCCAAATGCACAAATGTAAATGTAAATGTAGATTTCATGAGAATAACTCATTGAAGAGAATAGAGCAGCGTGCAGGTGACACCGCTGAATGTGTGTGTGTGCTGTCAGAAGTGCTCATGGGAAGGTTTTAGACCTGACGTCTGACTCACGGCTGAACTAAATTGCAGCACTTTTCTTGTTTTTCTGCTCTTGTTGTTGTGAAATCTCTGATGGTTTTTACTCTGTTGTGATGTTTCCACATGACAGAAGGTTCCGAGGTGAATGTTTGGAATAAATATGGTGAAGTGTTGTGTGAAGATTCTCTTTGTGTGCAGGTGGGGAGATCTCGGAGGGATTGTGACAGCGAACGGCAGGTTACAGGTAAACTACAGCGTCAACATCACATTACAGCAAAGATCTTTAAGTCCCAGAGAAATTAGCAATGACAAATCTTATATTTTAATTAAATATTGCAGCGTTGATTGTAAATAGTATATTGACATTCTCTTTTTCAAATTCGTGTGTCCTCATAATCTTCAATTCAATCTGAAAATACACTTCCTTCCTGTAATGACTATCCGTCTTAAATGACGTAAAGTAGACGGCCTGGGCGGAGCATCTGTTAACTCCTCCCCTTCAGCTGTCAGCTGCTGCCAGTTCCATTTCAAAACGCAACGGCTGTTTTTAAAGCGTCCAATTGAATTACTTAGAAAGATGAAAGCCACACCCACTATTTTTCTCATTCAAAATTAAATTTCATTTGGACATGCGTCAAAATACAGAAGTAAAAAACAATGCCAACTTCCGGTTCACGGGGACTTTAATATGAGCAAGATGCATCACTGCCATTGAAATGAATGTGGAGGAAAGCAACGCTCAACACGGCACCCTAGCCAAGCTTTGCATATGTGTAGTATCTAAAGCAACATGAAAAATAATGTTTTTTAAGCACCGTTTGTCGAAACATCAGAATTCCCAAATTACGTCTTGTTTGAATTACGAAATAACTGCCCAGGGGCACATTTGCAAACATGGCCACCGAGTGACTCGACTTTCCTAAAAGGAATTGGGATACAGTCATGTTGCGTATCACAGATATCATTCACGCTAGAATAAACATGGTTTTTAACATTTAACATTTTATATTTCCGATCTTGAGCCTTCTTGACCAATCATTTTTTTTCGCATGTTGTTATGGAAATGATAGGTCATTGGTTAGCTTTGAAAAAAGTGCTTGACAATTACCGCTTTTACACTAGCGGCTTCAAAAAAGTAGTAAAATGTGAACACAGTCTAAATCATGACTGCAATTTTGATGAAATCACAGGTGGCTCCGCCCCTGAACTCACACCATTGGTTGAATCACGTTGAATGACGGATCGCACAGATCAAAAAGATGCTTCCATCTTGATGTTCTTATGATACCTATGATGCACAAAAAAATATTTGAACAGTTGAAAAATGATGAAACAGTTTAAACACCACACTGCCGTATGATATCATAACATTTGACGTGTCCATATTTGTGATATTTATAAATGAAAGCACAAGAAGTGTGTGTTCATGTTTGTGTGTGTTATTGTGTTGTTCAGACGGGCGTTTTGAGGACGAACTGTGTGGATTGTCTGGACCGAACCAACACAGCCCAGTTCATGGTGGGCAAATGTGCTCTGGCGTATCAGCTGTACGCTCTCGGCCTGATAGACAGACCCAAACTTCAGTTTGATACAGACTGTGTCAGGTAGCTGATGTTGGTGTGTGTGTTGTGATGAGGTCATGGGATGGTTGAATGTGAAGATGCTGATGTGTTTTATGTTTGTAGATTGTTTGAGGAGTTATACGAGGACCATGGAGACACACTGTCTTTACAGTACGGAGGATCACAGCTCGTCCATCGAGTGAAGACGTATCGTAAGATCGCACCATGGACGCAACACTCCAAAGACATCATGCAGACGCTCTCGCGTTACTATAGCAATGCCTTCTCAGGTAACCAATCAAACACTTCCTTAGGTTTTGAAGCTTCTTGTTCTTTCCTTAGTATTTTTGGGCAGAAATAAAGAAAGCGATGTCCTGAGCAGATGTTTCTACAATGATCCTCAGGTTTCATTAAACCGTCACATTATGAAGATGAATGAAGCACCTGCACATCAGGAAGAAATCATCTGTTACTGTGTGAAACTTCTTTTATGTCCGGCTGTACTAGACCTCCATCTTACAGCAATGTGTGCGTTACGTAATAATGTGTTAATGAATCACGTTTACAAGAGCTGTGGAACCAGAGAGAGACATGTGCGAGCCATTATCTCGTCCACCCACAATCTCTCTCTCTCTCGTGAATTATTCAGATTTGCCTTTGTGCTGCTGGGTGTCTTTGTGTGAATGCTGATTATTACACACGGCCGGTACTCATGATGGATGACCGTTAAACTCTCTTATCGTATGTGGAGTTAGGTTGCGCAGTGTACCGGTGCGGTAGCATCGCGATGCTAAAGCTTCAAAATTCCTGCGATGCCGCTTTGTTTTAAACGGGTAAAGCCACGGTCAGATTTAACTTTGAGCATGCGAAGATCGTTCGGACGGCGGTACGAAAATGGGCGGGGGTACCAAGAGGTCACGCTGTGTAGTTTGGATGTTCTATTGGTCTCACGCACTCACGTGACTCGAATTCTCAGGTCAGAGTACACCAAACTTGAACTTTGCTACGCAGCGAAATATTGTTGGAAAATCTTGCGTAACTAATGTTGCATATGCGCATTAACACTTTCATCTGTCTTTTTGTGGTGTTTCTCTGCTAAATTAATCCGTGTTTTGAACGACGAGATCGGATGAGATGGCGATTCAATGAGACACTCGCTTTGTTCTTGAATGAATCAGCAGTTGGTTGAATGATTCACTGACACAAAAAATTGCCGCCACTTACTGGCCGTTTTAGTCAAATTTCAAGTAGCCTAAGCCTTACTGAGTCTTCTCACCAGACATGACTTGCGCCAATAAATCGCGCTATTCATGCGTAGTTGGATGCTTGAACATTTTGAGTTTACTCGCTTCATTCCCGCGTGGAAATGCGAAACGTGGAACCAAAACGTGGAAACGTGAAATGGCTGACATGGATTTTGTTGAGAGGGTAGGTGCGCTTTATGTGCAATGGAAGGCTGAAAAATGAAGTAGACTCGTTTTGCTCATTCTTAGTATTGTACAGCTCCAGGTATCCACATACAGCGATGATGACTTGATGTTGTTTCGGATTTCTGCCTCCGCTCGCTACGTCGTAATCATTGATGTCTATCGTGTCTTTGACATTGACTTGACATGTAAATCACGCGCGCTTGACACTTCATTGGCGTCTGGTGGGAACGCACCATTACACTTTCCTTTAGAAGTGTTTTTTTTTTGTCCCACATTGATTGGATAAGTTCCAATGTTAAAAAAATGTGTTTAGTAGTTACTACATTAAACCTTTTAAAACTCATTAGACACAAGTGTTTAAGTATAACCACAGTAAATACTTCAGTATACTACAGTACAATATTTGGTCAAATCTATCCAATTACTACAGTTATTATAATACAGTTCACTAAATACAACATGTTTCATTTAGATCTGTGTATAAGGTCTATTTTGTAGATTTTAATGATGACGTGAAACAGCATGGTAATACCTTTTGCATCGTGATATTTCATAAGGTATAGTATGGTAAGATATGTTTATGTTACCGTGAAAACACTAATACTGACTCTTATGATTGGGATTGTTTCGACTCATTCTTGGGTTGAATGTGGAGGTTTTCTCAGTGAAGTCTTCATGTTTATCTCTGTCCAGTGTCTAACAGCTGTTGTTTGTATTGGGTCGCTCATCATTACTCGACCTGATTTGGCTCTTTTATTTGTGTGTTTCTATGGTTATATCTCTTCTCTGTGTGCCATGGCAACAAACTCTCATCTCTGTGGTGCGAGCGTCTGTCAGCAGCTCCATCCTCTCATGAACCTTCAGTCTTCATCATGTGTGGGTTATGATCAGGATCACACTTGTTATCTGTTATTTCAGGGCAATTCCAGCGTTATGAACGTGACATAAAAGCTCTCGGGGAATGTTTTAGAAACCAATATATTAAACTATCTTTATCATACTTTTACTAAGGGTCGAAACATCAGATTTTGATCAGTCTATGAACAAGTTTTCTATTTTAAACAAGGCAAATAAACATGCATATGGATGTGACAGAAAATGGACACGGTTTTTGGGAGACGACAAATTAGGGCTGCACGATTAATAATCGCGATACCACTAAATCCTTTTGTACTCCAGCTTGCTAGGATATGCAATGTGTCAATATTTTTTTTAATGCGTTGCTTATCCATAAAGCACGGCTCTGGGATCAGTAGGAAATGCTACTTGATCTAAAAGCAGTGCGAGTTTGAGTCGCTTATAATGTGCATTGGAACAAGTAACGCCTGCCAAACATCATCATTAATAAATATACTTTATATCTTAAAAATATCTTATGAGGCTTGAGTAACAGTGATAAAAAGATGTCAATAGGACTTTCCTAGATTTTAGAATGTGTTATGGTCTTCTTCTGCTGTCCGTATTTGGAGTTTTCCGCACGAGAGCGCCCTCAAAAGCTCTGCATAAATCCTTTATCGTCGGTTTATCGTAATAGCTCTAATAAATGTTTTTTTGGATTTCTAATGAAGGAATTAAAATGGACAAACCTGAAGGAATAATACCCAACGAACAAAGAAGAGAGATGCCTTTTATAGAAGATATAATACTTTACTTTCACCCATTTTCATGGATCCATTTATGAGGAATATGGACCGACAATCCTGAAAATGGCACGTTGCTGACGATGAAAAATCGTGCACTAATAATGAAACAAACGCTTTAGAACTTTGGTATCTGAAGCACCATGTTGATATCTGTGCTGTTAATAAAGTAAAACCTTTGCTTTAAACTTTTCACCACTTTTCAAAGAGCTGTCCTTCAGTGCTTGTGTTCTCAGACGCAGTCAGTGTTCGTCAGTGTTGGTTGTTAATGGATCTGTGAGCTGATGATGGTTTTAGGATCCGAGTGAAATCAAATCTAACCGAGATGATTTCTGTTATTGCTCTTTAGTTTATTGTCTGCGGTGGCACATTTCAATAAAGATGTTATTACCATACGGTCCCCAGCCGCGCACATGATACCACCTGCAGATAGGCTGCGTTCACTGCTGACGTTGGGTTCAATGATCTGGGGACAGTTTTGTGACTTTGTTTCAATATAGACGGCGTCATTTAGCGGATGTGTTTTATAATATCGAGGAATTATTTATTGAGAATTGCTCCCTGTACTAAAGTGTTACGGAATATTCAGTGTAGCATGTGTGTGAATGTTGACTCCTGCGAGGCATGTGTTGGTTGTCATGACGACAGGATGGATTCACACAACAGTTCAGGATACAGAAGGACAGGTGTCGTTCAGGTCAGATGATGTCATCATGTCAGAGTTGAACTCCTGCAGATTAAATACTGTATGAAGTGCTAAACGTGGTGAAGCTGGTGAAAGTAGGAGTTGTGTAATAGAACTGAGAGCCCAGCGTTCATGATTTCAATGGCTGTTCTGTTAAAGGGGTGATATGACACGGCTAAAGGAATATTCTGGTTTGTTTTAGATGTATTGTAATGTGTAAACAGGATTTAAGGTCCAAAACGCTGTATTTTCCACATCCATGCATGTTTGTATCTCATCTTTGTATTTTTAACAAACCTCATGGCTATGAAAAGTGAGGTGTGCTCTGATTGGCCGGTTCACCAGTGTGTAGTGATTGGTGGAATATTGCAAGCGTGTGAGGGAAATGTAACGTCTAGGTGAGCATTCGCTTTTAGATAGAATGACTCTTTTGTTCACACACTTTCATTTCTGCAATTTCACGTGTCTAATACATGCATGGACAACTTATAACATGCCAAAGACACAGAAAAACATGTGTTTGTGCCATATGACCCCTTTAATATCAGACCGACGGCTTGTCCACACCGGTACGATAATCGCATGCGTTTATTGTCAACGTTTAAAGCGGCGGGCAGACTTGACTTTGAGAATATGAAGATCATTCGGACGGTGGTATGAAAATGGGCAGGCACGATTCCTCCATTTTTACATTTCTGTACCGACAGGTCATGCTGTGGCAGATTGACCTTCAACTGGTCTCTTGCATTCACGTGACGAATTCCCAGGTCAGACTTCACCATACTTCTACTTTTGTATGTAGCGAAATGCAAGATATCATTGAACAGGCTTGCATTTCCGGTCTGCTGCATTCACATGCGTATGAATGGAAGTCTATTGAGGGAAAAGTCAAGTGTGACCGCGGCTTAACGCCTCGTGACTAAACAAAGGGCGCCAATATGAGTGTATATCAGATTTGAGAGTGCAAAGCACCAGATGTAGAAGCATCATTTTTTTTTAAATGCCTCGGGCTCTTTTTTTATTATTTGAGATTGGTGCTTTTGTTCATGTGCTTAAGCTGCAGAAGTTACAGTAAAACACCACTTGTTGGCGCTCAAGCTCAAAACGGTCTTGCGGAAGCATGTGTCAGAAGCATAAAGTTGCTTTCCTGTAGCTCAGTGGTATGAGTGTTGCGTTAACAACACAAGGTTGTGGGTTCGATCCCAGGGGATGGCACATACCTATGTAAAATGTATAGGATAAAGCAATGTAAGTCACTTTGGATAAAAGCATCTGCCAAATGCCTAAATGTAAATGTAAATGTAAAGTTGTGCAGCGCCATCTTGTGTAGCGGAGTATTTCTGTTTTCATTACGCGGCATTGATGTCAGGAAGTGATTTTGCACGTTCGCTCAGATCATTGGAAGTAAAAATCGCTTGGGAACATTGAAAAGCGCGTGTGATTATCGTCCCGTTGTGAACGAGCTTTGATATCTGTATGTCGGTCTGTGTAACCAGACTCATGTTCAGAGGTTTGTGTTGTGACTGTGTTTCTAAACACATGACAAGAATCATCAGAACATCACATCAGATCAGATCAGATCAGTCTGTCGTGAGCTGAAGTCCTGTCAGGACTGTCCTGTTTTTTTTGTTAAGAAAGATCTGATATCACAGACATCAGCAAGAACAAACAGCAAACCACCTTCAATGAACTCTTTTTCTCACAAACACATAATCTTAAATGATTCCTTTATGTTGAGAAGCTGATTGAATATGTCGGCGAAATACATGAAACCCAAAACATTGATCATGTTTGATGGATCGTGAGCTCTCTCTTTGTGTTCCTTCATGTTTGTGAGTGATGTGAAGCTGAATGTCTGTCTCTCTTTTCCACACAATCACACATTCAGACACTATTGAGTTACAACATGAGAGCAGATGAGTTTTATAGCTAGAACTGTTTTAAAACATCAGCCTTTTACTTTCGGTTTAAGGTAAGAAACGACATTCAAAACGTCACGAACAGGCAACTTGGTTTAATCATTTGTAAACTATAATGTCATATATGTTATTAAAATACATTTATAATTCATTTGTCAAAAAAACTGTCTAAATGATTTGCTGCATCCGGGTTGCCGTGTGTTATTAGTTTTGAGAGGTTGTTATCTGGGAATAATGAACCTGCAAATGTCATAAGATGTTTCATCAGCGTTTATAGAAGTGATATTGATTCATTTACGTGTGTTTGACTTTATTAATGGACTGCTGAGCATTCATCTTTCTGTCTGGTTCTTTCCTTGTGTGTTTTATTTCGAGCATCTCTCATCATGTGCTTCAGTCTGGTGAAATCATGATTCACAGGAGATCTCGTGCTGTGTTCTGAAGAAACACTCTGTACCAGACTCGGCTCTTTAATCAAACTCTCAAAAGTGACTTTTAGATGATTATCATATCACAGCGCTCATGTTATCTGGGTCATGAACGGGTCAAGGTCACCTCAGGAGATAGGGATGTTTTTTAAAGACCCAGTGCCATAATTTTTTTCCCAATGCTAGTACCTCTCACAACACAGTGAGACTAGGACGGGATACATTAAAGATCATCCCGACGTGAAGTACTTTAAAATCCTTTAATGCACGGCTAGCTGTGGATTATCCTGCTTACCCCGTGATTATTTGATTTTTATTGATGTTTATAGTGTCATTTTAGATCAAACAGGTGAACATGACGGTTATTTTGTCAGTTAATTTAAATGTAATCAAACTGACTGGAGCTACCCGTGCGTTAAGGCTTTTAATGCACATCTTCTAGCCTATCAGAATCCAGTATTCAAACAGGACCATGGTATAAATGAAAATAGAACAGCGTCATGATTACAAACAACTCCACCTTAACGTGATAGTTCATCCCCGAATGAAAATTCTGTCATCGTTTACTCACCTTCAGGTTGTTTCAAACCTTTATAAATGTCTTTGTTCTGTTAAACACAATGAAAGATAATTTGTAAGAATGTTGGCAATTTTCAGTTCTTTGACATCATCTACTTCCATAGTAGGAAAATAATATTGGATCCTTTTTGTTTCTGTTGAACACGAAGTGAGAATTTAGGAAAACAAAGAGTTCTGGGGCATCTTTGAAGAAAGTTGCTGACATTCTTCCAAATATATCTTTTCTGAGTGAATGATGACAGAATTTTTGGGTGAACAGTCCCTTTAAACACCTTATGGAAATAAATCATTTAATGTGCTTGTCACAAACTTTCAAAGCAAATTTCACAACATATTTCAGTCAGTTCTGTCACAGATATTGGTGCATTTTTACAAGCACATGAGCTTAGTTTCTGGTATATTCCTACCATACGACACCATTGAGAAATATACACGCTCACCTTTTTGTGACCCTAGATCACTTTTGTTTAATGACAAGTGTTTAAATGCAGTCCTATGTGAATGTGCCATAACAAATCACTGAAACTCTTGTAGCTGACTCTGCATTCATGTCTTTACTTTAGTCATATAATTCTCAATAATGTACTGTGAGAAACTCAAATAAATACATGTCTGTATAGTCGCTGATGTTTATATGATATTATGACATTATGATGCTCAAACTTGTTTTTCAGCTCTGGATCAGTTTTTAATGCTCTTTCTGTTGTCTGAGTCTTCCTCTGTTTTCTCTGAATTCAGCTTTGGCATGATGAAATGATTCTGAATGTTCCAGTACACAAAGATAAAGTCTTTCTCTGTCTCTCTGTCTCTCTCTCTCTCTCTCTCTCTCTCTCTCTCTCTCCCTCCCTCTCTCTCTCTCTCTCTCTCTCTCTCTCTCTCTCTCTCTCTCTCTCTCTCTCTGCTCTCTCTCTCTCTCTCTCTCTCTCTCCCTCTCTCTCTCTCTCTCTCTCTCTCTCTCTACTCTCTCTCTCTCTCTCTCTCTCACCTCTCTCTCTCTCTCTCTCTCTCTCTCACTATCTTCTCTCTCACTCTCTCTCTCTCTCACTCTCTCTCTCCTCTCTCTCTCTCTCTCTCTATCTGT
>CM056454.1:18706054-18708554 GCA_029783895.1 Triplophysa bombifrons | reverse complement strand
TCTCACACACACTCATACACATATAGATTCTGGTGATATAGTACTTCCTGTGTCTGTGTGTGTCTGAGATGAGATTTAGGTTTGTAACTTCCTCAGGAAACAGGAAGTGTCATATCTCTTCACATGGAGATGGAGACTCAGGCTTGATAATTAGATGAGAGAGAGAGAGAGAGAGAGAGAGAGAGAGGAGAGAGACAGAGACAGAGACAGAGAGAGACAGAGAGAGAGAGAGAGAGACAGAGAGAGAGACAGAGAGAGAGAGAGAGAGACAGAGAGAGAGAGAGACAGAGAGAGAGACAGAGAGAGAGAGAGAGAGAGAGAGAGAGAGAGAGAGAGAGGAGAGAGAGAGAGAGAAATAAAGCAGGTGTTTGGTGATATTTGATATGTTGTTGTGGTGATGTTGTGTTGTTGTGTTTGGAGTATAAACTGAAGTTCAGTTTTTAAAATAATTAAGAAAGTTATGTAAAAGCACATGAGCAAAGTGGATTGAATCAAGAGTGAAGAGAATGAAGGCTGTAATCAAAAACCACAAAACATTTGCAAAGATTTATTTATTATATATTATTTTATTTATATTTTTTGTCCGTTTGGTCCTTGAGAAGCTTCTAATGAAAAGTAAACAGATTTTACTAGTGAACTGAAAGACATTTTCTAACTGTGTTAGTTATGATAGCCAAGAATGAGTTCTGATAGTTAACTGTGAACAGAGACGCTGAATCTAGAGTTTTACACACAACTGTCTGTTAATTTACATTTAATGAGTGAAATAAAGAATCTATAAGAGTGTTTGATGAGTCCGCTTTCATTTAGAAGAGCAGAACATGACATGTACAAGAGAAACTTTAACTTTGTGATTTTTCAAAGTTTATTTGGTCTCAATGAAGCTTTGTGAGAAAATGAGATAAAGTTTTGCTTCTCTCACATCTAAACCTCTTCTGTCATTTATGTGCTGCGTTTACTTCTGATCACAGAGTTGAAACTGTGTTTGTTTTGAATGGCAGAGTTCCCGTGTCGTCTTTCTCATCAGCCAGTGTTTATGAGGTCACCGCTCCAGACGTGGATGCTCGGAGTCGAGACGTTTTTCAGTCGCATGTGGAGACGGGCCGCGGCTGGGTCAGAACGCTGTGTCAGGAGGACGTCCTCATGTACCGTGAATACATCAGAAACAGATACATGTAAACAATCCCTGTCCTCCTTTTTAATTCACTTTTTCTCTTTCACTTGTTTTCTTTAAGCAACTAAAAGAAATCGTGATGAAATATTATTGTCTGAGAATTGTATGTCTGAGTTTCCCATCATGCACTGCTGCTCACAAATGTTTTAATGATTTTCCATAACCTATTCATCTTTTTAAAAATCTTAAGTAGACTTAAGGTATATGTAAAAGAGACTTTTAATATGTACGGTAAGTTTTGATTTAAATGACATGTGGTGGTTATAACACATGAGAAATGCAGTTTCATTTATGATGTAATGTTCTGATACTAATGAAATAAAAACCCCCAAACAGACTTCAATGATGTTTGCTTGACAGCTACTGTAGATCAACAACTTTAAACTCAAAAACACTTTCAAACTGATGATGATCTTACACAAAAAAAGACATTTCATGACAAGATGTTATGTGTGTGTGTGTTCTCTACTGAAGCAGAGCAGGTTCAGAAACAACAGAAACCATCATCACATGAAGAAACTTTGAGAAACTGAACATCAGGTCACTAAACTTCAGAAGGATGTTCAGAATCAGCTGAAAATAAAGTGTGTCGTTCACAGACGTCTCAGTGCTGTTATATGAAATAACATTCTTTAGACATGTTTTATATCTGGAGAAATGCATGGAAACACCTGACACTGTGTGTCACTATGTAAACCACATCAGATCAATATTGTGTGTGCGTGTGTGTGTGATACACACTGGGGTAAATTGTCACAACATGAATCTGTAATATTTTATCTAGAGATTATTTGTGGATTATTTCGATTTTACATCTGGATTTTAATGGTGTTATTGACGGTTTAATGGCCTTTGAACATGATATAAATAGTAAAAAAACACAGAACAGTTCATTAATAATAAAGAGCATTTGTGTGGGGAAATCTCTTGTGACAACTAGCCCCGGTGTCTTTCCTCAGATTTCTGCTGGTTCATTATCAATTGATTTGTATTTTCTTCTTTTATCAGTTGTCTCTCACTCACTCACTCTCTCGATCACTCTCTCACTCACTCACTCACTCTCTCTATCGACTCACTCTCTCACTCACTCACTCTCTCGATCACTCTCTCTATCACTCTCTCGATCACTCTCTCTCTCTCTCTCTCTCTCTCTCTCTCTCTCTATCACTCACTCTCTCTATCACTCTCTCTATCACTTTCTCTCTCACTCACTCACTCTCTCTATCACTTTCTCACTCACTCTCTCTATCACTCACTCTCTCTATCACTTTCTCTCTCACTCACTCACTCTCTCTATCACTCACTCTCTCTATCACTTTCTCTCTC
>CM056454.1:18668212-18703212 GCA_029783895.1 Triplophysa bombifrons | reverse complement strand
TCACGTCATTACTTTACGTTTGAAAGTCTGTTTGTGTTCTTCTCCACGTGAACACTTTCAAAATCGTGAGCTGAATTGAGGTTTGCGCGTCATTTCGTGTTGAGCACTGACACGTCCGTTGCTCTTCTCAATAGAGACCGATTTATATCTAGCTTCCAATGTGGAAGGGTCACGTGACATATTCTTCATTTGTATTTTTCTCCACGTGAATCAGATTCTGTAGTGTTTCTGCTCATGTTTTAAACTATGTGTAAGTTTACCAGAGATGTTCGCGCGCTCGCTTTAGCGTTGACTTGTTTCAGCACCGTGGACAGCTCCATCGGCTCTTTATCAACTGATTCGTTTATAGTTTTTCTTTCGTGTTATTAAAATCCCTTCAGTGGTCTGCATGACAGCAGCTCGTGTGATTTCTCATCAGATTTTCTTCTCATCTCTACAGGGTATCTACTGAGAAATGAACGAGAGCGGGGCGGTCAACGAGAGCAGTACAGGCTTGCCTTCGCCAACTGGCTCGAATCCGGAGCTTTGGACGGCAACATGAGCATCGCGCTGTCCGCCACAGCACAGGCGTTTCACGTCAACCCCTGGGACATCATGCTGTGCCTGTCCGGCACCGTCATCGCCTGCGAGAACGCCATCGTGGTGGCCATCATCTTCTACACGCCCACCTTGAGGAACCCCATGTTCGTTCTGATCGGCAGCCTGGCGACGGCCGACCTCCTCGCCGGTATTGGATTAATTCTCAACTTTCGTGTTTCGGTACGTGATTTCCTCGGAGACCATCAGCCTGGTCACGGTGGGCTTCCTGGTGGCGTCCTTCACGGCCTCCATCAGCAGCCTCCTGGCCATCACCATCGACCGCTACCTGTCTCTCTACAACGCACTGACGTACTTCTCGGAAAAGACACTCAGTACGTGCACCTGATGCTGGTGGCAGGCTGGGGCGCGTCTCTGTGTCTGGGGCTGCTGCCCGTGTTGGGCTGGAACTGTCTGGACGATGAGTCCACCTGCAGTATCGTGCGGCCCCTCACGAGAACCAACTCATGCTGCTGGCGCCTCTTTCTTCATCATCTTTCTTCTCATGCTCAGCCTGTACTTCAAGATCTGCAAGATTGTGTGCCGCCACGCGCATCAGATCGCCCTCCAGCAGCACTTCTTCACCACCTCGCACTATGTGGCCACCAAGAAGGGCGTCTCCACGCTGGGCCATCATCCTGGGCACCTTTGGGGCGAGCTGGCTGCCCTTCGCCATTTACTGTTTGGTGGGAGAGCGCGAGTACCCTGCGGTGTACACATACGCCACGCTGCTGCCCGCCCACCTACAACTCCATGATCAACCCCATCATCTACGCCTACAGGAACACTGACATCCAGCGCTCCATCTGTCTGCTCTTCTGCGGCTGTTTTCAGACGGCCGGCTCGAATCGCCTCCAGATCGCCCAGTGAGGTGTAGCTCCGCGGCCGTCTCCCGTGATGACGTCACACAATGACTGTAGCGCGATGCACTTTAAGAAGGACGCCGGAGCGGTGCGTCTCCAAGCGCTGTGAACAAGACTAAGCACACACATCATGAATGTTTGTTTAGAACTGACGTGTTGCACTTTACATGCCAAAGCAGTATTGCGTAGGCCTACGTGTCTTGTGCGAGGGGTTTATATTGGCTGGTGTTGTCTCTTGACTGTATGTTTTATACATGAACACGAATAAACCAAGAGTTGAAACCACACGTGACTGCTGGTTTCGTGACGGTGAATGAATGAAGGTGTGAAGAGCAGATGTGAGTATGGAGACCTGAAGGATTCTCTCTGTGTTTTTACATCATGGCAGATAATTCGCTTCATGTTGGTTTCATTCACGTCTCGTCCGGCACCTGCTGTTTCATCTGCAGTCATGAGCTCAGTAATGAATGTCAGACAGTGGACATCATCTGTGATCCGTCGTCTGGGTCACCAAGCTCCTCACTCAAAACTAGAGTTTCCATCTGTGTCATTGAAACGCGTCAGATATAAAACTTGTCTGCAGTTCACAGCGTTCAGTCACAAATAAGAATTCTGTCATATGTTCTCTTTCATGTCGTGTCGTACCGGTGTGAGTTTCTTTCTTCCTTCAGAAAACAACAGAAGATATTTTGAAAAACGTCGATCATCAAACGACACTGTACTCCGTTGATCGCATGAACACAAAACCACTCAGACATTTCTTAAAATATCTTCTGTCGTGTTTTACCCAAGAGTCAAATACATTACAACCACATGAGAGAGAAGAAATGATGACAGAATCATCATCATCGAGCTCTTTTTCTGTCAAGGTTTTGTTATTTCTTGCAGCTGTGAAATAAAACCTGTCAAACATGTTTATTGCGCGCGCGTACACACACACATCTGATTTATTATCTCCGTGGGGACAGTCCACAGGCGTAATGATGTTTATACTGTACAAACTGTTTATTTTATTCCCTAACCTAAAGATCATTTGATACTTTTGCAATTTTAGATTTATAAAAAATGAAATACAATTTATAAGCTTTTTTTTGCCCATTGGGATCTCAATCTTGGTCCCCATGGTGACACGAGTCCTCATGAGTTGGTGTTTATTCAGGTTTAAGTCCCCACCGGGATATAAATCCACACACACACACACACACACACACATGTTTGAACAGACACACACACACGGCTGGTGTTATCACACGGGTGTAGGCGGTGGTGGTGATGGATGGTGGGGATGCACTGAAACAGCTAACAGTGTTATAAAGTCTGTGTGACGTGTAAATCTCTGAACAGCTTTCACGGATGACGTCCTTGATTCCAGAACTGTGTGGGCGCATGCGCGAGATCAGAACGCCGCTGGACGTGAAACATGTTTGAGTTTAGGACGTGTTGACTACAGATAACAGCAGACTGATATTTATTAAATCGTTCATTATACTCAAAAAAGATTTTTCCTCATTTTATTCCATGATGGGAGGCAGGTTAACACGACTGAAGCCTTTCTCAGTGTGTTCAGCCATTGGTTGCCACGTGCACGTTTGAAATTATGACGTCATCATCACTGAGTGTCCACACCCGTGCAGCCCAATTGTTTGACACTTTATTACTACACATCACCAACACACAAACAACCAAGTTCAAAAGTAAAAAAACTTTATTATTAATTAAAATGGCGTCATCACGTCAGTGAGCCCTCAGCGTGAGTCTCTGACTTCATCAGTCTCGCGTCTCTCTGTGTTGATCACAATGTTGAGTTTTATATTTTGACAGGAGATGAAACTTCTGTGTCTGCAGTGATTGTTTCGCTCATCAGTGCTGCCCACACAACACATCTGAAGTTATAATGTGAGTCCAGTCGTCATAGCAACACACACACAAAACACACACTGCGTTCCAATTCGCCTAACATTACTTATACTAACACTAATAGTAGGTGTTTTTGTGTTGGAATAGTTGCTACTTTTGAGTGCATGTGTATTGATATATTAACAGGAAGCGGAAGTGTCCGTTGTTGCCTAGACAACATTGTGGCCAATAACTGTCACACACATCAAAATACAGCTCTTCTTCCCATTAAGGTATAAATTAATTTATTATTTCGTATGTAATGTTTACTGTATAATTACATTTGTTAATTTGGTGATCTATCAGATCACTGTATTAGTAGCGTCACTCAACTCCGCCTACTCGCGGTGAGTTGTGGGTAATTATCAGCCTTTTTTTTTATTTTTTATTCATCAATAGAGTAAATTACTATATGTTATTGTATAGTATTGAACAATGAAAATACCCCCCCCCCCCCCAAAAAAACATCTAAAACATTAAGAATATTATGCAGTACCTGAGATGTCTTAACAGCTTTTCTTTTGTTCAGTAGTAATATTAACGAATCATAAGAAATCTTTATATCTGTGGAAACAATCTACCATTTGGTACATTTGACAAAACTTTTCTTTATGTTTATGGTATTTTCCAAGTAGAATAAGAATTTAATGAACATTATATATTCACAAAGAACCAGTATCACAGTCCAAAAACAAGACCATTTTGTCAGTTATTTTATAAACGTATAAAACGTCTTAAAAATCAACAAAGAGATTCTAAACCAAAAAGTGTTAATATAGGAAGTGAAAAATAAATGTACAATTGTTTCAGATCTGTATAAAAACAGCACACAGGTGAAACCCCTTCTTTAAACTTTGATATTAAATCATGACAAGGATCATATCTGTATAATATCACAGTGCACTTACAATTTCCTCCGGAAGTAGTAAAGCATCCGGGTATCTTTGGAGTTCTATTTCCAACAAACTACGACTCTGAACTAATTCTACTTTCGAATACTATCAGAACGGGTTGTAAGCTGATTGGTTGGCAGGGACACTGATCTCATCATCACACGTGATCTTTATCATTTTATCATTCAATTTCATTTTAAAATTAGAAATAGCACAAATTAAATAAATCTCAAGTTGACTTGTTTATTCATCTAAAGGATTATAGGAGTGCAGTACACACGTGTTCTATTGCCATAACAGTGAAGCAACATGAAACCAACACGTATGATCACACCAGAGATTATTATTTTTGAACATTTTTGTGTGATTCTTACGTAACAATCCATCGCATCACACACGTTTCCTACGTTATCACATGGGTCTGTTAGAGACGTGCAAAATATACATTATAGTGTTGTGTAGTGAGATGTTTCCTCACATATTTGTGACTCTTTATGTTTATTCGATCTGTAGGGAATCGATGAGGTGTGTTGATCTGACGTCATACAGAAGAGAATCAGAGATGAATGTGAGTCACATCTTCACGTAAAGTACATTTAAAGCGTCTGTGTTATCTCGGTTCACAGCTGCTCTGCTGTTATATGTGTATTAAATATGTTCACCGCACACAGATTGAATGCAGAACAACAGCGTTGTGTTGTTATTACGTAACGCTGCAGCGACCCCCACAGGCCATCTGACGCACTGCAACGCATCCCTGAGAAAATATATCATGTGTTTTTACGTCATAGACTATATGAAGAGTTTGGTTCCAAAATGAGATAAGTCCTTTTTTTATTGTGTTAGTTAGCTGTATGTTTGATGTATAATGGCTTCAATCAAAACACACCGACTAGAGTTTGATTGATATTATTTGGCACAATTAAAAAACATGATTTTCTTTTTCAAACTCTTTATATATTAAACATGTCCTCAGAAAACAGTGCGTTTAGTTTTTCTGATGTTTTTACAGTAAACTCATCCCGAAACACTGTTAGAACCTTAAAGTTGAATTTTTATTAATTCAAGCAAACAGTTACATACATTACACGGCGTACAGTATTTTAAATCATGTTTCACTTTTCTTTCTGTTTCTTTTTTCGGTTTAAAACATAGAAACAGCGAATGCTGGGAAATGCAGGCAGAAGTCAGAGAACAATACATTCAACTCCTCAACATTTATACAAAACCATAAGGCAGACAAAAGAGAAGGTGAGTTCATTCAGACCCGGACATCAACGTACAGACCATCAGCTTTCAAACATGAGACAGAATGTCACGGACTAACTCTGGTTTTATGTTTGGCAAACTTTTTTAAATGGAGAAATGGAATAAATTACAGTTCACGCTAGACACTTATAGGAAATGTTTGAAAAGTACAGTCACGTCTTAAAATAGATTTTGAAACGACACAACTCCTCAAGAAAATGACCACATAACTGGATTCTGAATGGCGAGAATAATAAAAGAATGTTCGTCTGTTTTAATCCGTGAGATACAGTACTGTATTATGTTTTTTGATCATTTTAAGATGAAAATGTCACAATGCCAAAATTGGTAATGGCCTTAAAATATGCTTCATTTCTTTCTTTTCGTCTCCTTTTTTTGGACTGAAATGTGTTCCGGGTGTGTGTGTGTGTTTCATCCTGAGATTCGTTCATTTTTTCCCGTCAGAACCGTATGAGAAGCCATGAGAAGTGCTGTAATGATATTAAAAGTTGAGTTGAGTTGATCAGACGAGATCTTAACGACAGAATGAAGATGAAAGAAGGATGACGTCAACGTTCATTCAGCAGTCGACCTCACAGGTGGAATATGTGGTTAGAAATAAGGTGACAGCAAAGCATTCTGGGAGCCTGAGCCGTCAGTCTTGATGTTCCCTGAAGAGATGGAACGGAGATCTTTCTGTCATTCCATCCAGTCGACTTCATCAAACTCCGATTCGTCCTCAGAGTCGCTGTACTCCACGGCGATGCGGCGAGAGAGGATGGTGGCCACGTCATTGCCCACACGCTCGTGTTTGGCCTCCTGTTCCCTCTGTTCCTCCACCTTCCTCAGTTGAATACCTGCACACACACACATTTCTCCTTCAGAGTCTCAGATGTTGATTTAAGCATGACATCATTCATATGTCAAAAAAACCACACCCACCTTTACGGATGGCCTCCAATAGGACGCTGCGGGCGTCGGTGATTGGCGGCAGGTTGGAGGGATACCTCTTGCCCTCGTGACCAGAATGGGCGGGTGGTGAAGATACGGCTCCCGGAGGGAAGGAGGGCATCTTGGGCGTGGCCGAGGGATGGGAGGGGCTTCTGTTGCCTTGCAGTGGCAGAGGAGGAGGAGGAGGGGGCGGAGGCAGAACGGCTCCATCTCCGCTGGAGGGCGGGCCTCTGTCCTGCGGTATGCGGGCGGGTGACGAGTGAAGGGGTGGAGCCACTGGAGGGGGGGCGGGGTGTAGGACTCCAGGGGCGATCTGGAGGGGGGCGGGAGCAGGGGGGATAGCAAGAGGCTGCTGTGACGGGAGGGGGGGAATGGTATGAGGGGCTGTACTGCGCATTCTGGAACCTGATTGGCCAGCAGAGGTGGGAAGAGGTGGAGGGGGTGGGGGCAAAGGTGGAGGCGCTGGGGGCGGGGCATTTGGATTGAGGAAGACTGGCATGCGAGCCGGAGACTGTGTGATGCTGTCGGAGAAACCTGAGCTGGAAGTGACAGAGAGAGAAGTTTGCATTACATTTTGTGGTGTGTGTGATGAAGAGTGAATGTAGGTGTGTTTGTGTGATGAAGAGTGTGTGTGTGATGAAAGTGTGTATGCGTGTGTGTCTGTGATGAAGAGTGAGTGTAGGTGTTTTTGTGTGATGAAGAGTGTGTGTGTGATGAAAGTGTGTATGCGTGTGTGTCTGTGATGAAGAGTGAGTGTAGGTGTTTTTGTGTGACGAAGAGTGTGTGTGTGATGAAAGTGTAAATGTGTGTTATTTGTGTCTCTGATGAAGAGTGAGTGTAGGTGTGTTTGTGTGATGAAGTGTGTGTGTGCGTGTGTGTGTAGGTTTGTGTTGATGTGTGTGTCTGTCTGTGTTGGTTTGAGCTGTGTGTTTGTGTGTGTGCGTGTTGGTGTGTGTCTGTTGGTATGTGTGCGTGCATGTGTAGGTGTGCGTAAGTAGGCGTGTGTGTGTGTAGGTGTGCGTGTGTGTTTTTGTTGTGTCTATGTGTTAGTGTGTGTGTTGGTATCTGTCTGTGTGTGTGTTGTTGTGCGTGTTTGTTTGTTTGTGTGTGTTTGGTGTGGGTGCGTGTGTGTTGGTGTGTGTCTGTGTTGGTTTTTTTTTTTTTTTTTTTTTTTTGATTTGTGTGCGTGTTGGTGTGTGTCTGTTGGTATGTGTGCGTGCATGTGTAGGTGTGCATAAGTAGGCGTGTGTGTGTGTAGGTGTGCGTGTTTGTTTTTGTTGTGTCTGTGTGTTAGTGTGTGTGTTGGTATCTGTCTGCGTGTGTGTTGTTGTGCGTGTTTGTTTGTTTGTGTTGGTTTGTGTGTGTTTGATGTGGGTGTGTGTGTGTGTCTGTGTTTATGTATCTGTGTGTGTGTTTGTATGTGTTAGTGCGTGTGTGCGCGTGTTGGTCTGTGTGTGTCTGTTTGTTTGTTTGTGTTTGTTGGTGTGTGTGTTGGTGAGTGTCTGTGTTTGTTTGTTGGGGCGTGTGTGTGTCTGTGTTGTGTGTGTACCTGAGTACAGAGGCTGATTTGATATCAGGTGGATATGTGGGTGGTGGAGGAGGCGGCTCATGTGGGCGTCCGTACGCTCTGTCTCCCGTCCGGTTCAGAAGTTCATTCATCTGTGAGTACGGTAAAGCCGCCAGAGAGAACGAGCCGTCCAAATGATCGATATACACCTGCCTGCAGCACACACGGACAGACAGCAGGTCACATCACTTCCTTTAAGAGATTTTGATACCGCAGATCTGAGATTTCTGGCACACACACCTGCCGTCCTGGTATGTTGCCGAGCCGTTGGTGTCTTTCTGTCTGTCATCCATATCATCGTCAGCAAGCTCCGCCCCTAACGCCATCTTCTGCCAATCCTTCTTACGATCGTGAGGAGCTCGCGGAACTTTCTCTAGATCATGAGGCCTGTCGATGTTCTTCTGCTACACACACACACACACGTTTGACATGTTTTCATTGTGTTTATTTTGTTAATGTCATATGAAGCTGATCATCAGATGTAAAGCCTAACATCATGTTATCTAGGACAAGAAGGTAAGTGTTTTGTTTTCATTTTGTGTAAGCAAAGGTGTTAGGATAAGGACTTGAATATGTGTTCTGTCAGTTTTTTTTCACTGTTGTTAAGTTCCAGCGCGACGGCAAAATGGAAGTTCTTTTTCTTCTTGTTTGTTGCAAGACGGATGTAATGATACACAGCTTTGCAAAAAGGCAGAAGTTAAGTTATGTCATTGTGAAAAGGTTCTTTACCTTTGCTGTAGGGAAACAATTGAAAGCTAATTGGATTGTTTTGGATTTTCTAAATAAATGTTATGATCTAGTCACTGTGCCACGAAACACTCCTCATAAATCATCAAACACAGCACACAGTGTCAGTGTTACCAATGAAATGGTTCTAAATGAGCAAACTGCGGTATTCCAACTTAAAACAGACAATGAGTTCTGATCACAAGGCTACAATCTAACACAAGTAACGTGGATATTTCTTTAACTCCACACTTCTGGTCTCCGTTTCACATGCATAATTAATGCGATAAAATTATCAATCATAATCGGTTCATGATGCAAGAAGCTGATCAAATCTGGGCAATTCCGTGAAAATGTCGACCTTACCACGAAAAAATACAAAAATTAGGTTTTTACTCTGGTAACAGCACAGATTTGAACATTTGCTGGTTGAAATACTCATGTGGGATCTCTCTACAAATCTATTAAGCATTTGTTTTATTTTTAGTTCATGATTTCTCATAGTCAGGTAAGAGCCATTTTCAGGATTGTCACATCCATAACGCTTCATATTCCTCATAAATGGACACATGAAAATGAATATAAAGAAACTATTTGATGTTCTATAAAGACGCATCACTTCTCCATTCATTGAGTATTATTGCTTTAGGATTGTGCATTTTATTTTACAGAAATCCTACAAAGTTTATCATCTCGCAAAACCGCATCCTTTTTTTGTCAAATTCATAACGCATGTTTATTTCCTTTTTTAAATATATATATTTTTCATAGACTGACATTTTTTATGTTTAGACCCTTTCAACAAGGGTTCAGTAAAATATAAACAGATGCTTCAATATATCCCTAAAAAACACATTCTCTTAGCATTTTTATAACACGTCCATAACGCTGGAATTGCCCATGTCGTGTTTTTGCGCTCTCGTCTGACGCCCCTCAATGTCACCTATGCCACGGGCCGGCCCTGCCGCAGACAAACACAAGCTGAGAAAAGCTGAAGTCCAGCCGTATAAAACACATCCCAGATCAGCTTTAAGAGACTGTTAGAAGAGCAGCCAAACGCAGTGAGCACACGAGCACTGTTGAGACGTCTGTCAAGATGAAAATCATCCAGATGTCACTTCAGTTCTACACTACATGATCAGTTTCCTCTAGATTCAGTCGCTGGATGAAGAGAAATATTCTACAGTGTTATGAGAGTGTGTTATCAGGGTCTCTCAACACACAGCACATGATTCCTCTGTTCACGTACCTGCACAGGAAGATCTAAATATTTATAGACCTGATCATTCATCTGGTGATCCTGCAACTACAAAACAAAAGCACAAAACAAGGACATAGATTAAACAAATATATCCTCAGAGTCTGACCAGTGAACGAACAGTTTATACAGATGACAGGAATGAAATATATGATGTCTTGATGCTCTTAATGTTTACGTGTCAGTAAAACGGCGTTTGAAGTCACACTTTGAATCTTTTTCACCAGTGATGAGTTGCTTTGAAATAAAAATTAGTTGAAACTAATTGAACTTTAAAATAAAAGGCAACAGACGATGTGAACAGTGCAAGTTTAATATTGTGTTAAAATGATTTCACTTCAAATAAGAGATTTTAGTTCGCTGTCAAATCATTCATCAAAGTGTGATCTGTGAATGAAACGCGTACATATTGTTTTAATTACATGTACACACATACACACACAATGAAAATGATTTTGTTGATGTTAAGTACAGTATAAACGCTGATAAACAGTGTCAAACATGAAAATAAGTGAAAAGTTGAATTAATCAGAAGATCAAACCGTTGGGTGAGGATCCCTCTCTTCAGTGTGTTCTGTGTGTACTGCTCACTGCACACTTTCATTTACTGCTGACTGCTGACATCAGCACTCTGTGTGTGTGTGTTTATGTGTGTGTGTGTGTGCGTGTGTGTGTGGCCTTGTTTTTATATCCCAGTGAAACATGAATGCACACAAACTCAGACTCGTGTCTCCGTGGGGACCAAAATTGAGGTCCTCATGAGCAAAAAAGCTTATGAATTGTACAGAACAATATTTTTTGAAAATCTGAAACTGCAACAACTTTTCTTTGATCTTTATGTTTAGAGGATAAATTATACTGTGTGTACAGTATAAAAACATTACGTCTATGGACTGTCACCACGGAGATAATAAACCAGACTGCGTATGTGTGTGTGTGTGTGTGTGTGTGTGTGTGAGTGTGTGTGCGTGCGTGTGTGTGTGTGCGTGTGTACTCCACAATCTATTATGATAAAAAGTGATCTGATTGAGGACTTTTTTTATCTCATTTGTCAACACTTAATAACAGTAAACACTAAATCTGTCAAGAGGAATTTTTATTTGACTGATTCTGAGAGTTCAGTTAAGCATAAGAGAATCTCACATGCATATCATGACTCCAAACAAACACTGTTACACTTTACAATTAACATAACATGGAGAAAACTACACCCACACACACACACACACACACACACACACACACACACACACAGCACACCACAATGAGTGTCCTGTCAGTCGACATCAGTGTACTGCGCAGACACAGCCACAAGCTCAAGCCAGAAATAACTTCAGTTGTGTTCTTGTTCTTCTGAGTTCAGACCAAGGTTCATACTCACACACACGCACACACACATGCACAAAGCACATCGACACACACGCATGAAAGCACACACACGTATGCAAACGCACACACACACACACGCGCAAACGCACATGCATGTAAAAGCACACTCACACACAAACACACACCTGCACAAAATGCACACAGCACATACACACACACGAACGAAAGCACACACAGGTATGCAAATGCACACACACACACCTGCGTGCAAACGCACATGCAAACAAATGCACACTCACACACAAAGACACACCTGCATAAACGCACATTCACGCATGCAAACGCACAAACACATGCGCACTCACACACACTCTCTCTCTTTTTTACACACTCTTCTGCATTTGTGTTCAAAGTTTTTTTTTTTTGATTGGTGACAGAATGTTAGTGTAACTGTGATGTGAGAGTGACATCAGATCTGTGGTGCTTTTAAAGCTCGTATGAAATATTTTAATTGTTGATTTTTGATGTCTTGGTATTAATTGTGTTGTTTGCTCTTTCTTGCTTTGATGTTGTTTTAGTCTTGGTTGCTTCTTAGTTTTACTTTACTGTATTGTGTGTATTTACTTTTGTGTTTGTACAGCCCTTTGACTCACTCTATTACTGTACAACATCAGCATTGTCAAATTGGTGTTGATCAGTATATAAACCACACCCCTCATGTGGAGCTCCGCCTCTTTTACCTTCTGTTTCCTCTTCTCTTTTCTCTTGTCCTCAGTGTCCTGCAGCATCTTCTCTCTCCACAGGTCAAAGAAAAACGACGGGTTGGTGTAGAACTTCAGACCCTCCTTCCCATCATCCCTACACACACAAGCCAGCATGTTCAGACACAGTGCCGTACGACACACTACTTCTGAATGATGTTTTTTTTCATTATGTGCATTATATAACCAGATCTCACATTGATATCATATGTGTACTATAAACATAACATAATATCAATGATCATAGTTATAGATATCACAGGTAATGTCAGTACAGGTGTTTTGTGACGACGCTAATATCAATGGAATGATTCAGTATTCTTTATTTCATTTATCAAATCATGTCATTTGTACATTGTTTTGTTGTTGTTAAAAATGGGAAATGTTATTAAGTAATTATAGTTTTGATTTTAGTTTTATTAATATTTTCATTTACCTTTTATTTTTAGATTTGTCGTTTTTGTGTTACTTTTAGTTTAGTTTTAGCAATTTTGGTATATTTAATTCTATAATTTCTTGATTTATTTTTAATGTTATTATATAAGATTAATTCATTTTTATTGCGGTTTTATTTTATTTATTATTATAATTTTACTGATCTAAACTTAATGCAGTTTATTTTTGGGGCAACATTTCAAGTTTTTCCAATCATTTTTTGGGTCAATATTTTACATTATTTTATTGAACAGTACCGTTTTCAAGTTTTAATTTTAGTCAATTAAAATAACCTTCATTTGAATTGAACCCATTTATAAATATGAAGTGAGATGCAGTTCTATCTTTCAACGGTAGATGGCGACAGAGAGAATCTTAAATGAGTTGAAATGTTTTTAAATGACCCCTGTATGACTCATTATTATTAAATATATCAAATACTGTAGATATATATTGAAATGTTTATAAAACACATTCAAACTACGTAAAAAATCTAGATGATTTCTTCTTTGTCAGTCACCTGAAGCTGTTAAACACAAGAGGTGTGAAAAGAACTCAGAATAAGATTTACACGTCACTTCTGTTAACACTTCTGGTTTATTTCTCACATTCTCTCTCTCTCTCTCTCTCTCCCTCAGATCAAATGATTTTTCTTCCTTTGTCCTGTTTTAATTTGCAGAATGTGTATATAAACAGGGCAAAGATAGAGGACAGAAGACAGAATCTTACTGAAATCAAGGTGTTTACAAGAGAAGAAAAGCGTTGATATTTATCACATTAATATCAATAACACAGATGTGGTGACACTCCACATTTCATTGGTTCTTGCGTCTCTCATGACAAAACATCCACATGACCCGACAACTAGACACGCGACAGCCACTGACATGCCAAGTTATCAATATGTCGCCATATTTCAATTCATCGCTTGTTGGTTTTGGTTTCAGTTTGGCTAAACACACTAAAATCAAGCATGTTTTTTGTTCTCCACAAAAACGCACGTTTTCTCTTCAGAAGTCACTTTGACGGCACATACTAGATCTCCTTTGACAAAGAAAATGTAGTGTGATGTTTGAGCGTGTGCAAAAGCGACCATGAGTATGGAGCAGACCGATGCACTGACCTGTAGGGTGTGAGGATGTTGAGTGGCGGCGGCTCCTCACACACCTCATACGTCTCCTTCATGGGGATCGGCAGAGACAGACGCTCAAACAGCTGCTGATCTTGAATGGTGGAGCTGCGGAAAGCTTTTCTCATGGTGATATCCTGAAGAGACACTGAGAGAAACACAGAGACGTGTGACACAAACCTTCAACCACACATCAACACACCAAGAGTCTGGAGGTGTAGATGAATGTGGATTAAAGAGGTCAAATCATCTGGGCCTGTAGTCATGAGAGATCTTAGCACAGCGATGCTCCTAGTGACAAAATTTGTGGAAATGTGGGTGTTTCCTCTTAAAATGACAGAAAAGATCCTAGAAAAGAAACAAGTCATTCGTGACCCTTAAGAGACCCTTATGTTTCAAAATTGTTAGGAGTGTTTGTGACAATAATTGAGACATGCTAACATTTCGACATTAATCTAAGTAATGTCTTGAAGATAACTCGAAGTAATCACTACATTAACATATTATACAATAACATACAACAAACTACGCACCACAGATGATCCATCCAAATCCTCTGTAAGTGACGTGATTGAACGAAGAATTACAACACTTTCACAACATTATTGTGTTGATGTTCCTTTCTTATCAAATACATCAAGTATGTCATCAACAGCACAGTGAATAAAATAAAAAATAGACACATTTAATACATTATATATATATATATATAAATACACACACACACACACACACACATACACACACACACACACACACACACACACATGCAAACAGGAAAAATCACAACTTAAAGCTCCCATTCACCGCGATCCCATTTTTCACTCTTTAGTTAGTGTGTAATGTTGCTGTTAGATCATCAACAATATCTGCAAAATGATAAAGCTCAAAGTTCAGTGCCAAGCGAGATATTGTCTTTAACAGAATTCACTTTTCAAGGACTACAGAACGGTTGGATAGGACTACAGCCCACTACTTCCTGGGTACATGATGTCATCATTCCAAGTGCTTTTAATAACTCCGCCCACAGGAATACGCCAAAAAGGGGCGGGGTCTTCCTCAGAGGAAGAGCCGCTGGAGTAGTGTTTGGTTATCAGAGATTGTAAACATTTGACTGAGCTACACACTAAACTACTTTCACTTTCATCACAGTCCTACAGCTGGTCATAAGAGTTCAGCGACACACATTCTAAGATAACCAACACTGAAATAACAGCTTCATGACTTTAACATCTGATGTGAAAGCTGTTCTGTGTAATACACTGATATTGTGTGTGTGTGCGCTTACCTCTTAAACACTTCTATTAAGCGTCCTCTGAAGTCCTGCTTGCAAATGTCTCCTGATCAATCTGCTTGTTTTATTATCCAACTCAGGTCCAATACAAAAAGGCAAAACTAACGCATCTGTTATTAGTGTTCATTAATATAACTGGTCTGATATATTCGGTCTGGTGTCAATTCCCTTGACATAATAGAAAAAAACGTGATATCTAACAAAGATTGATGTTTGCACATGGACTAGCAGACCTCTGTTATACTTCGATGTATCTGCATGTCTTTAACTGATGAACTGAAGTTGCGCAATTGTTACTGTTTAATGCTAAAAGACAAAGTTTATGAATACATGTGCACTGAGAGGGGCACCGACCAATCACAACAGCTGGAGGAGCGGAACTCGCTAATATGGTATGGGTGGGACATCTTCACACACTCTAAGCAGGGAACCAATCACGACAGACCTGGTCAGATTTATGGAAGGAGGGACTTTAAATAGACTGGAAGAAATTTTTAAATTAGAAACATGAACATCCATTGTAAAACACCCAAAAATACAATTAAAACCTCAAAAGCAGAAAAAGACAGGCTCCTTTAAAAAAAAATCCCCTTCTTGGGCAACCAACCAATCACTGTCTTCAAAAGACTGTGTCATACACACCAACAGCGTCAGCCCCACCTCCTCAGTAAGATCAAAGTTTTTGTCATGCTCAAAGTTGCTCTCAGATTGGTCCTGAATGGCTTTTACGCTCAGACTTCTACATAAAGGTTTTTAAGCTAAATGAGGATCTTTCTGAGAGGACTGTAAGAAGCTTTGAGAACACGTGACCTGATGCTTACAGTAGTCTGTGCTGCGTCTCTTCTTCTCCCTCTCATGTGAACACGTCTCTTCTGCAGTAATCCACAGTAATACACTTATTAGCCTTTTAACGCCTCACGAAAGACAGAAGCTCCTCCGTCAGCCGACGGCTTTATTGAATTGAAATCCTCTGTGGCCGGATGAAGAGAAGCTGACGGGGACTGGTGTGTGTGTGATGGGGAATAATGCTTCTATTGTTGAGCACACACACCAGACAACACAACATCAACTATCACTGAAAGAGGTTTGAGCTGATAACAACACTAGAAGAGAGACGTCTCGCTCTCTACTGCTGCTGACTCAGGATTTACTTCAAGTGTGTGTGTGTGTACGCATGTGTGATGAAGAGTGTGTGTGATGAAGAGTGTGTGTGTATGAGATGAAGAGCATGAATGTGTGTGTGTGATGAAGAGTGTGTGTGATGAAGACTGTGTGTGTGAGTGTGATTAAGAGCATGAATGTGTGTGTGTGATGAAGAGTGTGTGTGATGAAGAGTGTGTGTGTATGCGATGAAGAGCATGAATGTGTGTGTGTGATGAAGAGTGTGTGTGATGAAGACTGTGTGTGTGAGTGTGATTAAGAGCATGAATGTGTTTGTGTGTGTGATGAAGAGTGTGTGTGTACGTACACTCCTCTTCTTTGGGGTCGAGTTGAGTGACACTGATTGACAGGCGGTCGACTCTGTCCTGAAGTGCGTTCACTCTGAAGGAGAAGGCATGTGCTTCATTAAAGAGCTCTCCAAACACATCCTCTGCATATTTACCTGCAAACACACACAGACACGCGTGTTGACAGTAATTCACTCACGTGTTCAAGTGTTCCAGAAGGTTTAAAATCAGACATGTATGTACAGTATGTAAGGTGATGATATATGAAGACAGTTACTGACTGAGGCTGCTGAGCTGTCGGATGACGTTGGCGAGCGAGATGTTGGTCACACACTCAAGTTCATTTTTAATGGCGTGCGGCACAGCCGTGTGACACAGGTGACGCGGCTCAATGCTGCGCTTTACCAGCGGCATCCTGTCTCACTGCCACCACACCTGACCACACAGAGAGAGAGAGAGAGAGAGAGAGAGAGAGAGAGAGAGAGAGAGAGAGAGAGAGAGAGAGAGAGAGAGAGAGAGAGAGAGAGAGAGAGAGAGAGAGAGAGAGAGAGAGAGAGAGAGAGAGAGAGAGAGAGAGAGAGAGAGAGAGAGAGAGAGAGAGATTCATTAGATGTCATATTCCACATGTTGATACAGACACACACACGAGCAGCTGTGAGATCTCTGTGAGAATGTGCACCTGTTCAATAGAGAGGAATGAGAGATGACATCATCAAGTGTGACATCACATCATCTACTGATACTACATATGCTGTCTGAACTGAAAACAATTCAAACTTTTCCTCAAACATGTCGTACAGAAATAAAAACAGTTGTGAGTGTTTTTGATATCAGTGTGTGATTAATTTATTATTGTTTGGCCACAGTATCAAATCAGTAATACAACATACCTATATTTCTACATATACATGTTACAGAATGTACAAAACCTGAAAGAAGTACAAAAGGAAACACATTTGTGTGATTTATGAGAAGTTTATATTGTGTGGACCAGTGACTTAGAATTTTATAATAATTTTTTCAATCCACACACACACACGCGCACACACTAACGCACACGCATAAACACTATCACACACTTTAATGCACACATATATGTGAACACACACACTGACACACACACACACACACACATACACACTGTTACGCCCTCAAAGGGGAGAGTAACAGATGAATGAGGGGAGAAAGAGAGACATTTGCACATTCATTTATTTAAAGGCCTCTAAGCCATTTCAAGTTCAACAAGTCCATCAAGCTTCGCCCACAAGGAGTTTCAAGATGCTTCACTCTTTCTAGAAGGAATCCAAGCCGCCCTTAAAAGACACATACACACCTATGTACCAGTGTGACCAATCCAGATGAGTAATCCTGAAGTACACACAGCACACCTGTAGGTGGAGTACAAAGAAGCAGCAAGGCGTTACAACCGTGACACACACACACACACACACACACAGATTTCATCTAGACCCACATTGACTCTGTGTTCTTGTGACATTATAATCACATCACTGTTGCCATGGCAGCAGAGGTTCATCCGTGTTTCTCTGAACATATCATTTAACATCCATCACTGTCAGACATCCTTCAAACACACACACACACAAACACACACACATACACAAACACACACACATACACAAACACACACACATTTCATGATGAAACTCAAACAGCATCAGCTCAGCCGCTTCGCCTCTCGATGACAGAAACTCCAAACTAACACAATCACACCAAAACTAAAAACACTTTATCATTACAAACCCAAAACTCACTTATGATGACCTGATAATAATCCTCATCTCTACTGGAGACGTTTACCTCCATGAATTCAATCTGCCCAAGGAAAAATAATAAGGATTCTCCTCTTGACAGGGTTTAGAAAACAAGCCGACAGCAAACACACAAGATCTGGAAAACACTTCACCTTCATGTCAAAATGATCCCAACATTAAGATGAAATGGTGAATGTAGAGTAACTGGTTTAAATATCCCTCCAGTTCTGAAGAGTTGAGTATCAAAATCTCTCAGTGAAGATATTCACACCATCACACGTTCAGATCACATTCAAAACTCAAGATCCATTAGTGTGACTATGACTGTAGTGTGATGAAACTGAACCTCACAACATATTACATTAATTCAGATTTTATGTTGACGTAAACATTAGGACAAATGAAGAGGAAATGAGCAGATAACAATTGACACAACGCCAAGAGAAACATCCTATGAGTCTTTTTTACAGACTTTAATCTCCACGACAACTGAACACTGAGATATTGGACATAACCACCCGTCCCAAATCCCATCAGTGTGAATATTCACACATCCCAGAATCCCGTGAGAAAACACAGACGCACACACACACACACAACAGAGTGCAAATATCCCAGAATCCCCTGAGACGCGCGCACACACACATACAGTTTGTTTTGGTGTATTTGTTGGGACTTGTTCTAGACTTCTATTGTCTTTTAATATTTTTTGATGTTTGATGATGTCATATGTTTGTGTGATGGCATGAGTGGCAAGTTAATGATTGATGAGAATTTTTCATGTTCAACAATTCATTAAACATCGCACTGTGTCTTCACCGGACGCGGCGCGATGCGACAAACGACATTAGAACCCATTGTATTTGACATTTCATCCACACTGAATGCGGCGCATGCTTTTGTTGTACTTATGTTGTCCCAATTGCTTCCATTGCCTACCCCACCTGTAAGTCGCTTTGGATAAAAGCGTCTGCTAAATGACTAAATGTAAATGTTACACTGGGTTCACACAAAACGCGAATTAAGCGTGTTCAGCAAGTAAATGAAATACAAAGTTAATGCAAAGACGTGTGTAGACGCAAAGTCGGGCAGCGCGATTGCCGCCAACACGCGTTAAACTCGTCTTCCATCAAGGTTGATAATAGGAGTTGGAATCATAGGGTACATGGCGATACAATACAGTATGCAATAAATTGCTCACAATGATAATATCACGATGTGACAATTGTATTATAGTCCATATATTGTTTGGCAATTCTATAGGGAAACATCACGCTATCTGCCTAACTATGAAATCAAAATACCCATGAAAAGCAGAAGTGCAACATTTGTCTCTTTATTCAAGTCCAAAAAAGTAGGTGAATTAATAACATATTACCAACATGAGGAATATTTCAAGTCAATTAAACATTTTATGCTAAAATTAAAGCATTATCTTTTTCTAAACTGAAATGTTTTACTTTTTATACGGGCACATTTAAAAATTTAACAGCCACTTATTTAAACCTGGGAAAATCTTAGTGTTAACCAGCTTAAATGAAATAAACCTAAAAAACTATTTCAGTTCAGCAACTTGCATTAAATCTATGCACATTAACGTTAATTCACAAATATGCATGGAGCATTATTTATTTTACAGCAATCTCTCTTTCTGAGATGAGTTATTTCACGTTTCCCTCATTTGCGGGTTAAGCGCCACCCAGTGGATCCATGATGTAATAACGCTTGGAAATATATTCAGACATCTTGTTTTATTAATAAATTAAAAGATCATATTTGGCGCAGCGTATCAAATCTCATATCGCATGGAGAAGGACGATGATACATCGCCATATCCATATATTGTCACACCCCTAGTTGATAATGTTTGTCAGAATGCGTCACTAACACGAAAATAACTTTTCCCGCGAGTTATAAAGAGCGTGGAACGTGATTGTTCGCGTTTGGTGTGAACCCAGCATTAGTAAAGGTTTCAAACACTGAGCGTCCTCTGAATTAAGGCTGGAATACACTACATGACTTTTAAAGTCTGAACAGATTTTTTTCAAACCAGACATCACACACTTGCAGACTTTTGGAAAGTTTCAGATAGAAACACACTAGCTGATCAAATCTGAAGACATTCTACAACAAGTCCAGACTGAAAATCTGAGCAAAAGTTTTGTAGTGTATTCCAGGCTTTAGAAAGAGCAGAAAAACATTTCTTTCTGTCTCAGCATGTGTGATTTGATTCAGATCGTGCTGCCTACTGACCCCCGTGCGAAGGATCTTCTGTCATGGAATTACTCATTTTGACAGAGACCAATGGGAGACAACGAAACGCCGCAGCAGCCACTCAGAGAGCAGATGACTTGTCCACAGCCAATGAGAGCGCTGATGTCTGGAGGTATGATAGAGCCAACAGCTGGTTTCCATTAGAACCTCCTGAGGTCTCTCACATGAGAAAATAAAGACACGTCCATGAGCCTCACATTCTTACATAACGCTCGTCCGGCCCATGAGGTTAAAGGACTGCACCGTACAACTGACAACAAACTGATCCAATGTGATTATACTGTCACCGGTCACTTTAGATTTAAGCGTCTGACAAGCGACACAAAATATACACAGTCGTACTATAGTAATGCTGTTATTGAGGTCACTAAATAACTCTTTTACAATTCAAATAGGATCAAATGTGATTGTTATATTGAAAAGCCTGCTGGTCATGTGACCATTTTAAATCTTAAATTAATAACAGAAAATATACTGAAACCAGAGAAAATAAACTTGTATAGCAAAAAAAAAAAAAATGTATAGAACTATATTATATAAATAAATCGATTTTGAAAAAAAATATAAATAGACACAAAGCGCTAAAATAGAAGTAAATTGACATACAAAAAAATAAGAAAGTAAACATTAAAAACTTTAAACACTACAGCCTGTATGATGACCCCTCAGAGCTTCAGATACTGTATCCCATAATGCAATGCACTGGAATTGACCTTCCAATTTCTTTGATCACTTCTGAGGTCTGATCCACATCAGCATTAAACTCTCTGTCTGATGTTGTGTGCTGATCCAGGATCAGTTCTATAGTCTTCATGTGTAATCGAATGTAATGAAATGGTCACGCCGTGACCTTCACTGAGCTCTTCTGTGTCACACACCGCATGAATAAATAAGAAGCGAGAGGCCATGCAGATATCCCAGAGTGCATTGCTTCTATCTGCCTGGACACACATTCACCGAGCATACATACTGTACACGCACACCGCAACACGCAACTTAAAGAGACAGTTCACCCGACCGTAAAAATTCTGTCATCATTTCTTTACCTTCGAGATGTTCCAAATGTGTATGAATGTCTTTGTTTTGATGAACACAGAGAAAGATATTTGGAAGAATGCTTGTAACCAAACACATCTTGGACCCTTTTGACTCCCATAGTAAGAAAAATGACCAGCAGTGTTAAAAAAGGTCAAATGAACACTCACAGTGTACATACCGTATAATGTGGATTATATACTGTACAATGGTGAGAGTTAATTTGACCTTTTTTAACACTGGCGATTTTACCGTGGTCATTTTTCCTACTATGGGAGTCAATAGGGTCCAAGATGTGTTTGGTTACAAGCATTCTTCCAAATATCTTTCTCTGTGTTCATCAAAACAAAGACATTCATGCACAACTCCAGGGTGAGTAAATCATGACAAAATTCTCATTTTTGGGTGAAGTGTCCCTTTAAACAAAACCGGATTTATCTAAAACTTATCCCGTAGTAAGTCTCAGCCTTATAAAACAAACACAGAAGAGATGTTTGTGATGTAAAGCAGATCGAAGGAGAATTTATTATAAACCCTCATTGAGAATCAGATCGACAGTGATGTTAAAGATCTCTTTCTCTCAAATCAATCTCATCAGTTGTGTTGTGTTGTGTTGCTGTGGGCCGGTTACAATTCACTCTTTGTCTAAAACATATATTTACATTAAAAGAGTTCGCTTTCAAAAATCATGTTTTTTATTGTGTTATCACATTTTTGTTGTGTATTCAGCAGTATTTAGTCACTAACAAAACACACCTTTCGGATAAAGCAACACACTCTTTCTCTCACACACACACACTCAGAAGTCGAGTGCACGTGTCAGGTTGACTGCATCATACATCTATAGAAACAGGACACACACACTGTCTCAGAGTTCAGCTCATGTGAGATCTCAGAGCGGTTCGAGCGCTCAACACTGCCTTCTTTCCTTCAGAAACACACACAGACACCTGAAGAGAATGTGAGTATTTTTAGCTTGATGCGCTGTCAGTACTCTCACCGCGAGATGCTGAAAAACAGCTGCGACGCAACATCCCTCTCATGCATGAGCATCTAAACCAAACCAAATAGTTGATAAGGCAAGTTTTCTGTGAATTCAACTGGAAAATAAATGTAAAGAAATAGAACAGCTGGACCACGTGGAATGAGGTGCACTTTATATGCGGTTCTATAAATATATATATAATACAGTGGATGTACACCACAAGAAAAGAGAGGATCCATGCAACATGGAATGCGACACAATAATTGTTTTACCTCAATTATTTTTAAAACTAAATAACTTGATTCAATAGAAATTAATCACGTCATGTCACTATCAATAACGTACAATTCCTCATTTACTGTAGTTATACTGGATGTGTACAACATCAGCTTTTTAATCTCTTGAGTTTAGTTTGATCTTTGTTTCGAACTGATTTAAAGCAAAACTTTGTAGTTTTTCGATTTTAAATAATGTCTCTAAGATGCTTTCAGTGGTAGAACAACTCTTAACCGGACGAATTCTACTGCCACTGCCAATTGAACAACCTCCTAGTGGCTACGACATGTAGACATGGTGTCCAAATGACGTTTCTGCCTTGGCCGATTCCATCTGCTTAGTAAACACATTCACATGTGTGTGTGGACAACCGTGGACCCTCCTGATGATGAAAATTACATAAGAAATAAATACGACCTCACGTTGTGTCAATCACAAACACACACACTGCCTTCGATATTTTCGTCTGTCATAAAAAAACAGGTTAGATTTTCGCATCCGTAGCAAGCATTTTTAAACAATTCAGAGACACGGTACAACGAGAGACAGATACGAAAAAACACATACGTTTTTATCAACAATCACGTTTAGGTTGTTGTTAATACATCATAGGTCAAAGAGCAGACGGGTTACATGACCATAAAACCTGCTGGACGTAGTATGTCTGAAACGTATTCATACTACACCCCCTAATGCTATATAGATCGTAGTGTTTTAACGGCAGGTATTGTAGGTATTAGAGAAGTGGGTGTTAACCCTGTGTGTGCTGGTGTCACATGCAAATACCTGCCTTGACGTTCTCTTGTTATGTTTGTCATTTGTATAGAGATGAATGTTCATGCAGTGCTGTTGAACTGGTTGGACGGGCTGTGTTTACACTGGATCACTTTACAGTGTTATGCGTTATGATCCTTTTTGTCACCTCCTCTAGAAACAAATCTATTTCCTGTTGTGTCAGAAATGTGAGCGCTGCGGTCAGATCCGCTGTGAGTCCAGCGGTCACATGACTGGCTCTTTAACTCCAGCTGTGATGATTGAAAAGCACATTCTCCATCATGAATCTGTGATGGTTCAAAGCATTCTCAAACCCTCATGATGAGGTCCTCGCTGGGCTCTGTTGGGTATGTGGCTCTTGGCAGTGCCAGTGGGCACAGCGTGCCAATGAAAGCTCATTCTGACACATTCAGTCATTGCTACTGGTGGTAACCAAGTCAAGCAAAGTGAGATTCTGTCAGTTATACAAACACACGCAGACCATCATTAAAATAGAGAAGACGTCTGTGAAGTGACGGGGGAAGTGGGAGTTCATTCTGCGTGGACATACAGAGTCATTACTGTCAAAAACACACACACTGTCTGTTTAGACAAATGACAATGAACGCATTGTGTGTGTCACGTGACCTGTGTCTATAGACGTCTCTCTTCAAGACTGTGACATCCATGTCTTTCACGACTTTAAAAACAAATCAAGCTCGATTCATGACCGACCGCCGGCCCATTCAACACAATTACACACGCTGCAAATACTGACGGACAACAAAACCGGCCGATGACTACGTACTGTATAAGACGCCTTATTCTGCAAAAAAAGCATCCTCAGATGCATCATTCTCAATGGAGCCCAGTCCCAGAATGCATTGCACCAAGCGTCATTTTTTTTAATTAAATCAATAAAAGTTGGTCGATTTTCTCTGTTAGATATGTATATTTGACTTCCCGGATCGATGCGCACTCTGTCCAAGAAATTCAAGATCACGGAGCAGGCGCAGTCATTCGTTGTCTGCTCAGCCTGCAAGAAGTCGAATGCATGCGAAGAGGGCCAAGGCTTTAACGTCACGGTTTACTGCTATTTATTCAAGATAAACATGTTTATTTCTACCCATATCATAGATTTCTTTTTTAAGTACATTTTTAACAACAAATACGTCTTTTCATAAATGTCATTTAACAGAGGTAAATGACAAATATTTTTCCGGTGAGTAGTTTTTTTGAGGAATTCCTTCTTTTAAATTCCAATAAAACAGAAATATTACTTATTGGAACAACGACACCATCCATCCATCCATCCATCCATCCATTTTCTTCCGCTTTATCCGGGGCCGGGTCGCGGGGCAGCAGTCTAAGCAGGGATGCCCATACTTCCCTCTCCCTAGACACTTCCTCCAGCTCTTCCGGGGGGACGTCTCCCTCCAGCGTGTCCTAGGTCTTCCCCGGGGTCTCCTCCCGGTGGGACATGCCCGGAACACCTTCCCGGGAAGGCGTCCAGGGGGCATCCGGAAAAGATGTCCGAGCCACCTCAGCTGACCCTCTCGATGTGGAGGAGCAGCGGATCTACTCTGAGCTCCTCCAGAATGACCGAGCTTCTCACCCTCAGAGATAGGGTGAACAACGACACACATAAGGAAAATATTTTGGATTATAACCTGCAAATGAAAGGCTTCACTGTTACTCCAACAAATACAGTTAAAGACCTAAGCGTTATATAAGACTGCGACCTGTAAAATATAAAACACATCTTTGATGTCGCAAAAACAGCCTCCTTCAACCTTAGAAATGTTGCCAAATGACAAAATATTCTATGTGTTGCTGACGCAGAAAAGCTTATTCATGCACCTGTGACCTCAAGACTTGACTACTGTAATGCTCTACTTAGGCCATGTTCAGACTTGACTTAACTGCGTTTTCAAAAAAAGTGCCGAGCGTTTTTTAAACGCTTTTTCTGCAGCTCAGAGTGTCTTTTGAGGTAGGAAAAAAGTTCAACTTTTCTGAAAAAAATGCCCTATGTCAAGCTTCTATTTCACAGCAAACCATAAAAGAGACCAGTCGTTTCCATAACAACATGCAAGGAACGTGATTGGTCAAGAAGGCTCAATCTCAAAAAAATGTAATGGCGGCCGAAACACCCGTTTGAAGATAGTTTTGTATAAATGTACATTTAATTTTCACTTCTGATTGCATTTCTAGCGAGAAATAAGTATTGTACTTTTTAAATATGTGATTAGTTATTGCAAGACGTACTCATTCAAATAGACTTCTGTTATGCTGTCTATCTGTTTCTCTGGGCTACCTTCGTGCCTCCGAAGTCATGCGTTCTGCTGATATTTGTATTGTTTTACTAAAAAAGTACCTTTGTCAACATTTTCTTGTCAATAAAAAAGTCATGTCTGAACATGGCCTTAGCGCTTGTCCTACGTCATCAATAAACAAACTACAGTTAGTTCAGAATGCAGCTGCCAGAGTTCTAACCATGTCCAGAAAATACAATCACATTCAATTCAAGTTTATTTATTTAGCGCTAATACAAAAGGTGCATTGTTTCAAAGCAGCTTTACAGGAGAAAAGAAGAAAAAACACGGAAAAGGTAAAGCACAGCACAGTGCATGGTGTTTATAGAACAAGCAAGATCATTCTAATGTCACTTAACCCTCATGTTATCATCCCTTCACTGGTTACCCATTAAGTAAGATTTTAAAGTTGTTTTAATGACTTATAAAGCCTTAAACGGTTTAGCCCCAACTACATAACAGAGATTCTATCACATTACAACCCATCACGCTCTCTAAGATCTCAAAACTCAGGACATTTGATAACACCTAGAATAACTTAATCCACCAAAGGGGGACGAGCTTTCTTATACGTAGCACCACAACTCTGGAATACCCTTCCCGATACTATTCCAGGGTCAGACACACTCTCCCAATTTAAATCTAGATTAAAGACACATTTTTTCAGCCAAGCATTCACTTAATGCATAGTTATGAACAACAGCCACGCTCATTATTCTCTTTCAGTCCGCCCCGGCCTCTGGATGCCCATCCCCGAGGTAGGGAGAGATTATGCAAGGCCCAGATGAACATCATATGCCCATCCCCACCTAGAGATTTTACACTGCGGGTCCCCTTACATGGAATTCATTAAGTTGTTTCTACAGTAGCCCTACACAGACAAACTGGTCTACAGAACGCATTTCATAAATACGATATCTCCTCCGACAAAGAAACAAAAACGTAACGACGTCTTAGTTCTATGTCAGCCACCATAGTGCTTCAAAAGGGAGGAGTGGAGTGAGCCTTTGGGTGCATTTTGCAACCTCACCACTAGAGGCCGCTAGATTTCACTCACTGGGCATTTAAACCCAAATGTTGACTGTTATTAATTTGGATAAAGTATTATACATAATTTTTATGACTGTATTGATTTTAAACCTGAATAATACTGTGGTTGTGCTGTTACAAACTTAAATATAAAAGTAAATAATATTAAAAGTCACAGCTGATTTAAGAGCCACTGAAACTGTATTGTGTTTGCGTTTCCTCAAAAAAACTGTTAAAACATACGGTCACATTACAGCACACTTCATTCCTCATCTGTCAAGTCTTTTACTGTCAATGAGAGTGTTTATGGTCCTGACGTCATGCAAGTATATCTCAGATAAGACAGTGGTTAAACACGTCTCTGTGATGCCCGTTTACCAGAACACATCAAAATGACAACTCCATTAGATTCATAGTGATGTGAAGACGACTTTCAGATTACTGATTTTATCCCAATTTACATTCTTTTCATTGGCTTCTATGTGTCATTAGAGCTCCATCATCACAGAATCATGTTTCATCGCCTGAAGTGTGTCTTACATGAACAACAGCGCTCAGATTTCTGCCTCAAGTGTGTTCTGTGTTATGTGATGTGAATCTGCGTCCCCAGAGAGGTCACATACATCAGATTCAGGACACATCAGGAGACGAGACGCCTGATTGGCCCTCACCACCAACCAAGGCCAACATTTATATAAGGATGACACCCGTGACCTTTGACCCCTGGGTCAGACACACTCGTCAGATTAACCTCCAGCTCTTATTCCTGCGTGTGCAATTTGACCCGAGTTGTGAATTGAAATCATTCTAATATGAAATTCTTTATGAAGATAAACCATCTTGCGTCATAAAAACTGCATTAAACAAAGCCATACCATATATATGACAGGGTCACACGTCATTTCACAAACAATGTGATAAAAACTCATCTAATGATCAAATATGTAAATATTTTGATTTATATAAGTGTCTTTTATCATCACGCATAAGCAGCAGCGCCAGCAAACACCCACAGCCACATCTGAGAACAGCTCACCATGAGACGCACAGAACCTTGGTTCACCTCATCTGACGTGGGCGATAGACTTCATGCGAGAGTTCTTTCTGTCTTGCCCACCGAAATCAAACGAGAGGAATGATTCTTCTCCCACAGAACGCTCCGACGCATGCGCTTCTGTCTGGGGGCAGCGCGTAAAAATAAAAATTGTCCTCGTTACTCTGCTTCACTCCTCAGCTGCAGGAGAAATCATGCATTCGCTCTCACCAACCACAAAATAAACCACACATACGTATAATAATCAAATAATCAATAACGACAGGGTCACAATTTGTAAATATGATCTATAGGTGAAATCATTCAGCGTAACTGATCAGATTATTCGCCACAATTCTTCATTCTTCTCTGACACATAAAGGTCAAGCTGTCTACAAGAGTGATTACGTCATCGATCTCTTTACTTCTGATTGGTTCATGCATTCATGCGTGTCACATTCACCTGACTCACGTGTATAAAGGTTTTGACACTACTAAAACAAATATCACACCATGTCTATGCCGTTACATTCTAATGAGATTGTCGCGCCACGTCCAGTGTGGACACATTTTTTAATTAAATTAAAATGGTTCTAATTCATTATATTGTGTCTTGTCGCGTCGCATCGTGCTGCATGCGGTCTACACATGGTGTTATGGTTTGTTTTAGATGTAATGTAATGTGTATACACGATTTAAGGTTGAAAAACGCTGTATTTTCCACACATCGTGCATGTTTGCATCTCCTGTTCGCTCCTCCTCTCTAAAACGTGCAGATTTTTGATAAAGTTCATGCCTCTGAAAAGCGAGGTGTGCTCTGATTGGCCAGTTCACCAGTGTGTGTTGATTGGTGGAATACTGCAAGCGTGTGAGGGAAATGTAACGCCTCTGACCATATTTGGAACATAAGGTTCCTCTTCAATTGTACTGACAGGTACACCACCAGGTACACCACCTTACTTGTGTCCGTCCACCTTACATTTGTGCGGTCTCAGTCATATCAGACCACTAACTGACGTAGATTTGCACACAGAAAAACACATATTCGCACCATATGACCACATTAAATGATCTGTGTAAAGGTATGCACTTTTTCGTATTTGGAGCTGGTTTGTACAGTTTCTCTAAATGGTCAAAACGCCTCCCAAAATCCTTGCTACGGATGCGAAAAATGCAGAAAATCGAACCCAGTCCAAATTTTTTTATGACGGACGCAAAATTCTGACTCAATGTTCAATGGCTGTGGGTGACTTATTTATGAGAACGACTCTATTGGCCAATGCAAATCAATTTAACACAGAAAACTGTAAGTTCAGCCCTGCAGGTCGTTCGCTGTATCTGGGCCGCATGAAAATCCAGGTCGAATAGATTTAGAAGCAGTCTGACGTCCGTCACGGCTCGTGTGGAGTGAAGGAGGATATTATATGAAATTATATTGTGTTGTTCTCAATGTGAGTGCGTGCTCGATCTCAGCGTCTCTCACAGAATCTCCTCCACTATCATCTCTTTTATTTAAGGGTGCTGTTAGCACAAACACTCTTTCACATCCCTTCACACAAGCTTTTAGTTAGCAAAGAGAAACGAGTTCAGAGCTTGTTCTGATGTCGTCTCTGAAGATTTGAGTATTCAAATGACACCAAACGACTCTGCAGAGTGTTTCCAAAACCTGTTTTGGCTGAGACAATATTCAAACTCCACGGTGGTGTTTGCTTAATAATTTACACTAATAATTCATTATCATTCTAAGTGATGGATCCGATTCTGAACACGCCATTAAAACCCCATAAGCCATTTATAGAAAGCTGAATGTCACAGAGACTTCACAGGCTGAGCACTGACACGAATGTAATTCAGCCAGAAATGAAAATATTTTCATCACTTTTTCACCCTCATGACTTTCTTTCTTTTTCAGAACACAAGCGCAGATATTTTGAAGAATGTTTATAATCAAATATCACTGAATTCCATTGACTTCCATTGTATGAACACCACTGAGACATTTCTCAAAATATCTTTTTTAGTGTTCCACTGTGACTCGCAGACAGGGACAAAGACACGAGAGAGAAAAAGCTATGACAGGATTTAGATTTTTGTGAACTTGGCTAATGAGTAAACATCTCACTCTGTGTCAGATTGAGAATCATGGGAGATGGAGTTCTTCGAGTAATCTCAAGGATTTGGTAACTTTTTGTCAAAGCATCACATCTCAGTAACACAAGGACTGAGATGGACGATGACAACACACACACACATTAACACAGACACTAATCCTCCAGTTCTTAGAGCACAGACGGGTCTTTGTGGGCTGTCCGGTCGAACAGAACGCATGAACAAAGACTCTTGTGTCTGATGTGTCCTTGCAGCTGGAACCTACAGCGAGTTTAAGACGCTTTCAACCATCATACGACCAGTTCATCTCTCTAGCATCACTTTCTATCTCTGTTCACCTGGATCTACTAGAGAATCGTTAAAAAAATTCTGATTTAATCATTTGTTGGTTTCTTTGTTTGCCATGAACACAAGAATGTTCACTATGGCCAAACATGATTTCGTATTTGATAATAAAAAGTAGATTTTTTTGTTTAAAAAAAAACGCTGGCCGCGTTTGGTTACAAATAGCAGCCGAACGCTACGTCTGTGCATAAAGGCAGCCCAGTGAAACAGATAGGTAGAGTAACGGAAGTCTATTTGAATTATAAACAGAGAGCGTATTGGCAATAACTAATCAAATATTTAAAAATGATAATACTTATTTTTCGATAGAAATGCAATCAAAGTTATTGAAAGTGAAAGTTCAACTTACATTTTTTCAAAACTATGCTCCAACCGGCGTTTCGGACGGCAATTAATTTTTTCCAGCTTGATCCTGCTCGACCAATCACATCCCTCGCATGTTGTTATGGAAACAACCCACTAATCGCTAAAGTTATTTGATAGCTGTGAAAAGTAGCTTGACGTAGGGCGTTTTTTTCAGAAAAGTTTAACTTTTTTCAACTAAACAAGACACTATGAGCTGCAGAAAAAGACACCGACGCTGGTGTTTAAAAAAGCCTTTTTTGAAAACACGGTTTACTCCATAGGATTATAATGTAATACAGACACTAGCAGCTTCGAAAAAGAGGTCAAGTCTGAACACGGCCTTAGGTGGCATTTCTAATGTTTTAGTTAAAAACAGGTGACAAAATTGAAAATATACGATAATACTGGTGCATATACATAAAAATTATATAATATCGTGTTTCCTTTGTGAAACTGTATTGTACATTTTTGCTGAATTATTTTATGACTACAGCTGCTGTGTTCTGTATTTGTTCAGAAATTACACACGCACACATTAGGCGTGAAAGGAAAATGTACTCCATTAGATTCCATCACACCTTATCTATTTAAGAAAACATCTATATGACTGATCTATCTTGCTGAAAGACAAGAAAAAGCAGATAATCTCTATTGGATGTTATGGTTATGATGTCTGTGGGTCTCTGCTGGTAATGTGTTGGGTTCTATTGATGGGATGGGAACACCACGCTAGAGAACCTTACAGAAAAACGACCCAAAACACACTGATAATGGGATGTTATAATGGTTTTAATGGTAAACAGCTGATTTTTCAGTAAGCATCTAATGATTAACATTCTTTATATGACAGCCTGTCTTAAGAATTATTTATAAAATCCCAACATATCATTAAATAACTAAAACAAAATGTTCCTGTAGTGTGCGTGTTTTTTTTTTAATTGATTTGTACTATAAAGCATTATCAATAAAGATTATTCGACTTCTGCTGCATGCGGCCGCATAACGCCTACCGGTGACGACCGATTCATTTGAGTCGATTCTTTAAAAGATTCGAAATCATAATCAGATTGATGGCGTTCTGAACATTATGTTGGTAAACTGCTCGCATACGAAAAACAACCTGTGGTAGATTTGGGTAAAATGGGACTCTCTGGACGATTTCCAATCTATCTGATTATATCCTAAACTTGGTGCGAAGCGCATCTTTGAATCGTTTCCGTGAAGTGAACCGAGTCGTTCGAATGAATCACGCCTTCTCAGATATCGCACCTCATTCGCCACAGACACACTGAAAGCTGAACAACGATCGCCCACCAGACCGAGAAAAGTAGTCGTGCCTTTTAGAATATGCCATAATTTCATTTTAAGCGAATAAAAGGTTATTGATTTGAGACAAGATGGAGAAGCATTGTGCTTTTAGAAGTCTCGGGTTTCACAAAGCGAGTCTCTGCTGCCCTTCCCCCTGCATGCGCTCACATCTCCACTTTTACATAAAATCTCAAGATCTGATCACTTCTCTCTTTATCTTCCAACAGACATTCAGTAAAACACTATTACACAAACCGAGTGAGATGTTTGCAGTGCGATTCGGAGTCCACACAGATAGAGTGCATTTGTGTTTGATGTGATGTGTAAAATTGTGTTTGCCGTACAGATGTGAGACCCATTCACTCCTGAATAACGCATCAATCTCAGACACGTGCAACCGCAGTCCAGTGATGTATATACGTGTAAGATCTAATTTCACGTTTGAATGCATATCAAAACAAATCCCATAATGTATCACAGTTAACGCACATCAGCTATCATGTGTTGCGGATTCATCAGACTGCATTAGGCGAGTTGTTTCACACACATGCATAATTGAACCCACACCTGTCATTCAGTCCTTAAGGGCCAAACAGTATTCGTTTACATCACCGATGCATCAACCAGACGAGTGTAATGCACGACATGTAATAGGCACATTAATCTCCCATCATTCCCATGCAGAGCTGCATTATGCAATGCTCAGTTTAAAGGCAAACGACTGAGGAGAAAATGAAATAAGTGAGATGTCAGTGAATACTTCATAACAAGCGCGCATATATAATCCTACCTGAACGAAATGTAATTCACTCAAATGTTTCCATGATTTGAAGAATGCGGTTTATTCCTCTATAATTCCTCAGTGTTGAGCAGTGGTCATTTCCCACATAACGTTACAGTACTGAATACAGCTAGTGTGAATCCTGGGAAAGAGACCACCGCGGGACAGACGCACGGTCTGCGCTTCAAAAGGGGTCCGGTGTGAGTATACAGCCGTTTCAATGTCAAAAACGCACGGTTATGTTCCTCTTCACGGCAGCCGATTAGTAAAAATACATAAAAGACAGCAACCCGTACGCAACCGGGCTGTGTTGCGTTCGTGTGGAGACAGAGGCGATAATTGGATATCAATGTTTGTGGCTCCACCCCTTAGGCTGCGGATGGTACGTCCCGCTTTCTATTGTCGGAGCGCAGAAGCTCCGCAACATACAGCGACCCGCCCGTGGCGGGATCTCTCATCTGATTGGTCAATGCGGCACTCAAACCACGCCCGTACACCTAATCTCTGCATACACGAAATCGCAAATACAAAACATTTATTTGTTTGGCATCCAAAATATTAAAGGCGCTGTACGTAATGTTGTAGGAACATGTCGTTCATAATGTTTCTAACGGAAAGAAAACACCGATATCTTTCTAATTGACACCGGTCAACTCAAAAATATGTTTGTATCCTCGTTGAATTAATACAGAAAGTACACAAATAACCTGAACTACAGTTATAAACGTATAAAAACAGGCACTTACAAATATACAAAACACATTCAAAAGTACAATACGGGGGGAAATGCGGGCACACTAACGTTACGTGCTGTGCTGTACGTAATCCAAAATGTACAAAGCGCGTGAAGAGCACGCTGACGATGGCTAGCGTGAATGTAGAGGTCATATATGTTTGTGCGTGTGCTTAAAGTCAGAATTAACCATTGAGTAACAAAGATATACCCCAAAAATATATGTATCATAATGCGCGTGAACGTCGCCATGTGCGCGCGCTTTAAGGCGGTCTCTTCAGTGAAAAGTCCTAAAAGATGTATAAACTGGTATTGGCATTTTTGATTAAACACGTCCTCTTAACGTACCATGTGGAGGTATAAAAAATAATATGCTGTGTTTATGTTAATATGAGGGATAACAGCTCGTGGTAAATGAATGCTGGAGATTATATTTTGTAATTAATTTATATAGAGTCTGAGGATCCGCTGACGAAAGAGTCACAACATCCAAGATGGCGGCGGCGGCGAGTTCCCTCGTTTCTTACGGCAGCGACTCAGATTCGGAAAATGAGTCGGAATCCCGTTCTGTTCCGAAGAAAGCGGATCCAGATGCGGTCGCACACCTTCAGCCTTTGAAATCCAGCGGTATCACGACTTTAGCCGCCCTGAATTCAGCTCCTGAAGTAGCTGTGAAGGTACATACGTGACGTCCAGTGTCTGCAACTAGTGAGACCCCCAAAAGACTCTAACGTTAGATAAACCCCAATTACATCCTAAATAAATACATTTTGTGTTGTTTTAAAGGTTAACAACATTTGAGAGTTTTTAATGATACTTGTAATGGAAATTGTCAAACTTAATCTTCAATAGTGAGTTTGAAGTACAAAAATCTTTAAGAGAAATATATGTACTGTCATATATGTACTGTGACTGGTCTGATGTAAGAACGGGCTTCTGTGTGCTGTTTACTGGTCATTTATTTACAAGCTCATTTGTTTTTCTTCAGGAAGGAGTTGAGACCGGTGTGCATCTCGATCCAGCCCTTAAAGAAGTGGTTTACAACCCTTCATACGAAACCATGTTTGCTCCGGAGGTGAGGCGTGCAACAGGCAAACAAACAAGCAGATGTGAAGAGAGGCACATAGATGTGTTTTACAGTAGGTTTCAGTCATGTCTGTGTGTAATGTTGTGTAATTGATTCTCTCATCTCAGTTTGGACCAGTCAACCCATTCAGAACCCAGCAGATGGCTGCGCCGAGAAACATGCTGTCTGGTTACGCCGAACCGGCCCACGTCAATGACTTCATGTTCGAACAGCAGAGGAGGACGTTTTCTACCTTCGGTGAGAGACACGTGTGACTCATGTTGTGTGATCGGATATGATGCTATGATCCATCTTTATGGAACCGATACGTAAAAACACAATTGACATATCCAGTCGGGTGAGACTCATTTGTGTTGTGTTGTGTTGTGTTCGTGTCACAGGTTACGCTCTGGATCCGTCTGTGGACAGCAGCAGTCAGGTCACAACCAACACTTACATTGGAGCCG
>CM056454.1:18655712-18665712 GCA_029783895.1 Triplophysa bombifrons | reverse complement strand
ACTGTTGGGTTTGGGCCTAATGGAATGCTTTTCTTCTGTCTATTGGAGGCATTAGTATTCACAGTCTGTGTTTTTGCTCCGGGGTGGACACACACATAGTCTGAGACAGATTTCTGGTCAGTTTGTGTTAATAATTCAGTGGGCTTTTTTTGTCTGTAGGGTGTCAGTGCCATCCGGTTGTTTCCTGCGTCTGGTCATCTGCTTCTCTCCTGCTCCATGGACTGTAAGATCAAGGTGAGACACACACACACAATGGTCAAGTAACTCTGCGTTCATACCGCCAGCAACCAGTGGCGCACTGACAGGTGGGACATTCTGTCATTCGAGTCCAGAACAGCCGTGACCAGGGGTGGACTGACCATCTGGAGTACACTAAGGAATGGGCCCGGAATGGACACTTGGGCCGGACAGACAGATGTATTATAAATGCGAATGCACACCTTACATGAAAAACACTGCGCAGCGACTGTGTCACTGTGTGCGTCTAGTCTCATGCTACGAGGTGGTTAGAATGCGTTCCTAGCTTTGGTTGCTCTAGGAACATGGAACATTTATAATGAAACTCTACAATAACTGATGAGAGACGGATGACGTGAGGTCCACAGCCTCACTCCTATTGGTAATCGCTCCCAAAAGTCACTCATCTTTAACAAAAGGTTGATAAAAAAAATGATATCATCCACCCCCCGACCCACCCGCAATTAATCAGAATGGATTTAACAGCCATCCGCGCATCACTAATTTGTAGTAATATACACGATCATTTGATTGTGTGTAACAGTGACAGAATGCCAGCAGTCAAATGTTTTTTGTGTAGTAGTGATGTGTTTGTTTTGTCTTCTCTTGCAGTTGTGGGAGGTTTATAATGAGAGAAGATGTGTGCGGACGTTTATTGTAAGTGTTTGTGTTTCATTACATCTGCTGTATGTTTGGATTTGATGCTATATATAAATGATGTGATTGGATGATGAACTGTCTGAAGCAGCGGTGGGTTAGTTAAAGATGTGCACTTAAAGGGACAGTTCACTCAGAAATGAAATTCTGACATCGTTTACTCACCTTCAGGTTGTTTTTTAGATTAGATTAGATTCAACTTTATGTCATTACACATATACAAGTACAGTGTACGAAATGTAGTTCAAACCTTTATAAATGTCTTTGTTCTGTTAAACACAATGAAAGATATTTGTAAGAATGTTGCCATTTCAGTTCTGTGACATCATCTACTTCCATAGTAGGAAGGAAAATATTGTATATTTTGTTGTTCTGTTGAACACAAAGGGAGATATTTTAAAGAATTTAGGAAAACATAAGAGTTCTGTGGCACCTTTGACCACTACTTTATTTTTCCTTCTATGGCAGTAAATGATGTCACAGAATGAAAGTAGCAAACATTCTTCCAAATATCTTTCTCTGCGTTCATCAGAATTCCTCATTTATACAGCTATGATATGACATGAGAATGAGTGAATGATGACAGATTTTTTGGGTGAACCGTCCTTTAATGATATTCATGCAGTGAAGAGTTAGAGGAGAATATCTCTGTTGTCCACTAGACTGACTCTGTTTGACTGCCATCATGTTTCATTCATGAGAGAGAGAGAGAGATTGATGGTGTTTTAGCAGGTGGAGAGACACTCCAGGATTGTGATGCGTCTTATGAATAAATGACTGAAAGTCTTGTTTATGTTTTGTGTGTTTGTGCAGGTCACAGTAAAGCCGTGCGAGACGTGTGTTTCAATAACACCGGCACACAGTTCCTCAGCGCTGCCTACGACAGATATATCAAACTCTGGGATACAGAGACTGGTGAGGACACACACGCATGTCTGATTTTATTTATCTCCGTGTTGACAGTCCATAGGTGTAATGATGTTTATACTGTACAAACTGTTTACTTTATCCCCTAAACCTAAAGATCATAGAAAATAACGTTCTATGCATTTTTAAAATTTCCAAAAATATTGTTCCGTTCTATACGCTTTTTGACCTCAATTTTGATCCCCACATCAGTTGGTGGTTTCGGGTTAAGTCCCCACTAACCCCACACACACAGTGAGAAACACACATGTCAAGGTCTTACTCCGTGTCCTAACCAGACATAATTCTGCTTCACACTCTGTAAACTCTAAAAATAATCTCATGGACTTGAGACATACGAGCCTTCAGCTGACAATAATCAACACAAATGTGATTTATTTTTACTTTTGATGTAATCCTGCTTGCTCTGTGTGTGTGTTAGCGTATATGTGTCTGTGTGTGTCCACTGTGTGTGTGTCCACTGTGTGTGTGTCCACTGTGTGTGTGTCCACTGTGTGTGTGTCCACTGTGTTTGTGTCCACTGTGTTTGTGCACAACTGTGTGTGTGCGTTTGTGTGTGCGTCTGTGTGTGTACACTAAACAGTGTCCTTTAGAAAGTCTTTTTGATTTCTCTCAGGAAAGTGCATCGCACCCTTCACAAACAGAAAAGTTCCTTACTGTGTGAAGTTTAACCCAGATGAGGACAAACAGAGCCTGTTCGTGGCTGGGATGTCAGATAAAAAGATTGTGCAGGTAACCCCGAGCTGTTGTTTATCTGATGAAGCGTGGCAAACAGGAGAGATTCACAGTGATGTGTTGTTATTGTGCAGTGGGACATCCGCTCCGGTGAGGTGGTGCAGGAGTACGACAGACATCTGGGAGCCGTCAACACCATCACATTCGTGGATGAAAAACCGTCGCTTCGTCAGTACATCTGATGACAAAAGTCTGCGCGTGTGGGAATGGTGAGTCAGACGCTTGTGTATTTCAGTGTTCTGTACACATGTGGCAGATGTAGAGATGTGTGTCACAACATATAGAATTGTGTGTCAATGCTTTGTGCGATGGTCTCTTTCAGGGATATTCCTGTGACTTTAAATACATCGCTGAACCCAGCATGCATTCAATGCCCGCTGTAACACTCTCACCTAACTGTAGGTCACACACTGGTGTGGTGTTGGCAGTCATGTGTTGGGTTGATAGAGAGAGTGTTAATGTTGTGATATCTGCAGGTTAAATGGTTGGCCTGTCAGTCGATGGACAATCAAATCCTGATATTTGGAGCTCAGAACAGATTCCGTCTCAACAAGAAGAAGATCTTCAAAGGTCACATGGTGGCAGGATACGCCTGTCAGGTGGGCTTCTCTCCCGACATGAGGTAGGAATTATTCCACATCTATTCTTCATGCACCTCAGGGTTTAAAACATCATGCCACGTGACTGCGCATGTGTTCCTCAAGCTTGAGCTTTCTGAAAAAGGGCACCCTGTGATGTCTTGATCTGCTATTGGTCACGCGTCTTCACGTGATATGAATGCACAGGTCAGAGGTCACCTGACCACTGAAATGCATCGAGCTTGTGTTTCTGATCTGCAGCTGTTGCGACGCGTGTGTTAAAAACGGTTGTGTGACTGCATTATAAAGGCCTGTCCACACCGGGACGATAATTGCATTTTGAGACATTTTTCGGCGTTCATACCCAAGCGATTTTCACTGGCGACAAGCTGACAAATGTGCAAATTCATTTCCTGACATCAATGAAAAACAGAAATAATCCACTACACAAGGTGGCGTTGTGCAACTTTATTCTTCTGACACTCGCTTGCCACTCAGAAGAAGAATTCATCTTGCTTCCTCCTTCGTCAATGTGTGCTCGGCAAGACCGTTTTGAGCTTGAGCGCCACCAAGTGGTGATTTACCGTAACTTCTGCAGTTTAAGCACATGAACAAAAGCACCAATCTCATTGATCGGCCAGTTGGTGTGCACTCACATTGGCGCCATTTGTTTAGTCGCGAGGCATTACATTTCCACAATTACACCCACACGATTATCATTAAGCCATTACACTCAGTTGTTGAGTGTAATGTCTCAGTTCAGTGTTCTCTTCAGATCTCTGTTTGTCTTGTAACGTGTATTTGCGTGCGAGTATATTTAATGTTTCTGTGCTTAAGGACTTGTGCATTTTCAATCAGAAGTGAGCATCCCTATGCCCTACTCCCCTTCGAAGGGCTGAGCCATTGAAATAAACTCTTTGAAGGGTGTAGGGCATTACAAGGAACTCCCTTCACAACGGGAATGACAGGTCAAATGTTACCATGACAATGACACACGTGCACTCTGAATCCAGCGCTCGTTTGTTGAAATTAAACATTATTTTTAATATTTCTTGTTGAATATTGTGTAATTATGTCTTTATATTTCACCTTGTTTTGTCACTCCACTTTGTTATTTACATAGGAAATTATGTTCTATGAATAAAGGAAACCTATAAACAAGTAGCTATTTTTAAACATACCTCTAATAAACTAAATGAACTTAGAACGTTCACCTCTTCACAAACGGCCCTTCAAGCGCGTTTGGAAAATGCCTTTTATCTGGTGTCATGCCAGTAAAGCTTCTTGAACCTGAATCGAGCATCGATTGTGATGTTTGAATGACAGCGATTTTGAAACCATCTACTTCACAGTTATGTTGTGTCCGGTGATGCTGATGGGAAGCTGAATATTTTGGGATTGGAAGACCACAAAGCTGTACCATCGGATCAAAGCTCATGATAAAGTGTGTATCAGCGCTCTCTGGCACCCTCACGAGACGTCGAAGGTGATCACATGCGGCTGGGACGGACAGATCAAACTCTGGATTAAACACATTCACACGTCTCTCTGTGATGTTTTCTTCTCTAATCGTGACGCACAGTTCAGAGATATATTGGGCTGGTATCCAGTCCTGAGAGAACGCTCGCATCACACACAACTGCTTTTATCTCTTGTTTTGTTTTTTAATGGTGGAGAATGTAACGCTTGGCATCTTCAGTGTGTCACATGTCTCTCTTTTTGATGATAATAAATGTGTGTAGTTGATTTATGATGTGTGTGTGTGTTAATCTGGAGTTTTGAATTGAATTCTGTGGTTATATCACTCTTGTTTAGAAGCCATCAGTTTCTGACACACCTTCAGTGCCTGTTTCATATTCATTAAAAACCTCTGACATCATGATTGACTTTATACATTATTATTTAAAGGGACAGTTCTGACGCAAATAAACATTCTGTCATCATTTCTTCTCTCTCGTGTGTTTGTACATCTGTATGTGAGCCTTTTTGCGGTGGAACACAAAGGAAGATATTTTGAGAAATGTCTCAGTGGTTTTTGTGTTCATTCAATGGAAGTCAATGGAGTTTAGTGTTGTTTGATGATCAACATTCTTGAAAATATCTTCAGTTGTGTTCTGAAGAAGAAATAAACTCATACATGTTTGACATGACAAAAAAACTAATTAATAAATTCAAGAGAACAAGAATTACATCATCAAACAGGTTGTTGTTGTTTAGTAGTTTTATTGATAAGAGTGACACATATTTCTTACTTTAGACTATTGGCATAGAATTGTTGATGTATTTTAATCTGAGATTTATGAATGATGACAGTTAAATATTAATATCACATAACGTCATGAATTATTTGGATATATTCTGTACACAAAAGTGTCGTACAGGTGTGACACTGAAGAGAAGATCAAACATGACATCTCAGATTGATGTTTTATTTTCTTACAAGCTCATGTGATGCAATGGAACACAGTCTTAAAGCTGTAAAATCAAAAGAACTTTGTATTACACATAATGGATGTGCTTTTTCACTTATGTGAATGTGGTTGATGTAATGATTTGGTTGTTCTCAATCAATATTCTCCGAAGTTTAGTTTCTGTTCTGTTCAGACTGTTCTGTGCTCCCCTACATAGGCAATATACAGTATGTAATCATCATAAGCCAGGTTTACATTACAGGTTTGCGCAAAAAGTAAGCGATGTTTTCTAAATGTCAATTAAAACAATATCACAGAATAATTGCGTTTCCATTAAATGATGTTACGCGATTAAAGTGTATTTTGTTTCCTCTCACGATAAGTCATTCTGGCTGTAGAGTTTCCAATTCTTTGTGCGTTTTCTGGAAGGTTTTAAACCAATTTGTGATGAAAGAGTGAAAAGACATGTCTTTATTTCCTGATATAATTCTATGACCTCACTGTTCCTAATAAATCTCCATAGTGCACTCACTCGTTTTTCAGCCATCATAGAAGATATAACTTCATGTGCATTCCTTAACCCGCTAGCCAAAATACGTTACTGTTACGTTATGTCAACGTTATCTTAAGACCAAATTTCCTTTAGAAACAGTCTAGACTTACCCCGCTTTCACATGTTTGACATACCTCACATTCTGAAACGGAAAACCCAGTTTCCTTATTTCAGGGTCAAAATACTCTGATTTTTCACTAAACCTCCTTTCTGAAACGACCGCAGTTTGTTCTTTCAATATTTATTTAATATTCTTTGGGCGGACTTTAGGGCTGCCCCCGAATAGTCGACTAAACGTTAATCGATGTGAAGGAGGCTTGGTCGAATACGTTTTCATTAGTCGGTTAGTCGCGAAAATAAAAAAAAACCTCACGTGACGTCACGCAGTCAGTATGCACGTTAAAACTTCACGGCGCTGCGCAGCTGGTCAGTGTATGACATCAGAGAAACAACGCAAGATCAACGTGAACAGTGCATTTGGTAATAAATATAAAGAGACGCCATTTGGTGCTGCGCGATGACGACAGCTGACCACAAAAGCACTGAAGATACGATTCGCAGAAGAAATTGACAAGAGATGGGAATTGACGCGCAGACAGTTTATCCACAGAAGCTGCGCAATATAGGAGTTATGACAGTATTAGTACTACAGTCTACAGAGGACGGTGAGCCCGCACCAAAAATGAAAAATCAGGCCGAGATGTCCCTGCTTATGGCCATTTATGAGGAGGAGCATGAAATGAGAAGAGTGAAATAAAGATGTACAAAACAAAGGTTGATTCGGGACCGTTGACATGGCAGCAAAAAAATAAGAACGATATCGAAAGCTCGCTAAAGCAGCTAAACTCTGTTCTGTATCCCTCCACACCATCAGATTACAAACTTTTCGAAAGCCGACTTCATTGTGAATAAGTCAAGAAGATAACTTCTTCCAACAATGTGGACAAGCTGTTTCTGACCCGTAATATAAAAAAAAGATCGAATGGAAAAGTAGTGACGGTAAGTTAGTTTAATTTGCCCTCTTTGTAGTGTTTCTGTTTGCTATCTTTTTTTATTTTTATTTATTCAATTTTATATAATTTGGAGGTTGTTTTTATTCTGTTTTGAAACTTCAGACTTCAGTTTTTTCTATTCGTTGTTTCTGGTCAAGACTCTTGTATTCGTATTGATTGAATTATTTGCATTATTTGCCTTGTTTCAAATATATTTGTTCTAAACCAATTAAGCAAAGAACTTAAGGCTTTTTATTTGTTTTTTGTACAAAAACGTATTTGTTTGTAGCCTGTTCTTTATTGTTTTAAGGTTTCGCGTGTGCTGCGTTTATTCGTTTGTTCGTTTTCGTTAATTTACCTCTTCGATATAATTTTTCAGTTAAGTATTTTTTCTATTTATTTTGTTTGCACGGCATTGCACAAAGTTGTTTATGACTTTCGACAGGACTGTTTTTTTATTTTATTATTTCCTTTATTTGTACTTTTTACTTTTTCTACTTAATATTTATTTTGTACCAATATTTGAAAGAGATGCCGTTGCGGTATGTTTATTTTATTTTTTGTTTAATTTTATTTCCTTTGAAAAATAACCAAAATTTCAGTTTATTTTATTCAAAAGGGTGTTTTATGTTTACGGTAATTTTGTTGGCAGGTTCATTTGTCATGTAACTAATGTTATGTTTGTATTTTCGTTAATAATTATTTAAATGCACAGGCTGTTTTTCCAACACGTGATAATTATAACTTTTTCCGGTGTTGCTGCGGCTCATTTATGTGTCAGTTTATAGCGCTTTGTTATTATTTTAAACGCTTTATTATTATTATGTTTTAGCATTTCTTTGTAATATGGAAGTGTATTCGGAAGTGTACATATTTTCTCAGCCGGTAAATTTAGACAATTCCTTTCCTTGTGTAATAAGTAATTAGGCTATGTTAATTTCGTAAATGTGCGATTATTCGACTCATTGCTGAAACGAAGGACTACTAGTCGACTAGGAAAATCTTTAGTCGGGGGCAGCCCAAATGTTCTGCCAAACATACCGCCAATGGTCATGTGACAATTTTTTACGCAACGTGACTTGTCATTTTTTTCAATCCTTTATTATGATTAACAACAAAAAGACAATAACAACATTCATCCTCCAAAATCTGCAGTTAATTGTCCACATTAAATTCCACACATATTACATAAACAAAAAAACATAGAAAAAATAAGATTATTTCACCTCTTTAAACAATTAACATATAATGAAACCTTCTCTTAACCTTGACTTGCAAATAGGATTACGACAAAAAGTGTTTCCATTGCGAAATATGTGTTTATCGTATTACCTGAAAAAACACTTCGTACGAGTGAGAACAGTTAGTTTTTGCCGAGAGTGACGTTGGGTGATTATCACGAGTGTTTTTTATCTTCAGGTGTGTGGTGAGAAGTGAGTGTTCACCCAGCCCAGTATATAAGAGCTGCTGGTGTTCTGGGAGTTCTGCTGTAAGAACACGTGTGGTTTTGTCGGGTCGCTGTAGCTGTGATACAACAGGAAGTGAGCGCGCTCCAACTCCTCAAAAGACTGAACCAATAGCGAACCACCGAGGGCTCGTCTCCGCCCACCTCAAACCCCGCCCAGTGCAGGTGCACCTCTACAAGCAGCAGACCGATCGAACCCAAAACGTTTTCAAGGATCAAGTTCTCTAGAATCTTCCACTCCGCACTTTCCATGTCCAACTTCAACACATCCACCTGACAGAGAAAAATCATCTGTTATTCATTCAGCTGAACTGAGACACAACACATCTGTGAGATCTGGACGGATTTTGATCTGTTGTTCCTCTGTATGTTTGTATCTGTATGAAGTCTTCAGATATGAGTTTCTCCTCAGAGACCATCTGGAGAAAGTAGAACAAGTTCTTATTGAGGACGAGAAGAGCAGAAGATCGACCTGATTACTGCTCAACACGGGTACTCTCTCTCTCTCTCTCTCTCTCTCTCTCTCTCTCTCTCTCTCTCTCACTCACTCACTCAGATCACTCACTCACTCCTCACTCACTCACTCCCTCTCCTCCCTCTCTCCCTCCCTCTTCCTCCCTCTCTCTCTCTCTCTCTCTCTCTCCTCTCTCTCACTCTCCTCTCTCTCTCTCTCTCTCTCTCTCTCTCTCACTCTCTCTCTCTCTCTCTCTCTCTCTCCTCTCTCTCTCTCTCTCTCCCTCTCTCTCTCTCTCTCTCTCTCACTCACTCACTCACTCACTCACTCACTCACTCACTCTCTCTCCCTCTCTCTCTCCCTCTCTCCCTCCCTCTCTCTCTCTCTCTCTCTCTCTCTCTCTCTCTCTCACTCTCTCTCTCTCTCTCCTCTCTCTCTCTTCCTCTCACTCTCTCTCTCTTCTCTCTCTCTCTCTCTCTCTCTCTCTCTTCCTCTCTCACTCACTCACTCACTCACTCACATTCACTCACCTCACTCTCTCTCTCTCCTCCCTCCCTCCCTCCCTCCCACTCTCTCTCTCTCTCTCTCTCTCTCTCTCTCTCTCTCTCTCTCTCTCTCACTCACTCACTCACTCACTCACTCACTCACTCATCACACTCACTCACTCACTCACTCACTCACTCACTCACTCACTCTCTCCTCTCTCTCTCTCTCTCTCTCTCTCTCTCTCTCTCTCTCTCTCTCTCACTCTCTCTCTCACTCACTCACTCACTCTCCCTCTCTCTCTCTCTCTCTCTCTCTCTCTCACTCACTCACTCACTCACTCACTCACTCTCTCTCCCTCTCTCTCTCTCTCTCTCTCTCTCCCCTCTCTCTCTCTCTCTCTCTCTCACTCTCTCTCTCACTCACTCACTCACTCACTCACTCACTCACTCACTCACTCACTCATCACTCACTCACTCACTCTCTCTCTCTCTCTCTCTCTCTCTCT
>CM056454.1:18580572-18655212 GCA_029783895.1 Triplophysa bombifrons | reverse complement strand
TGTAACCTTTGGTGTGGAGATGTATTTGATGAATCTGTTTGCTTCTTCCTCCAGGTTGTGTCTCGCAGCAGCCCATGGTTCAAGAGTGATCTTCCATCGATGAACCTCAACAAATACAGAAACGGGAAACAAACTAAAGATCACTTTAATATCCACTGAACAACACACAGTCACTGTTATTACACGGCTGGTCGGAATGCTCGATTCTGATTGGCCAGTCGCGACATTTGCAGGTTCATTATTTCCAGATAACAACCGCTCAAAACATTTTGACAGGTTTTTTTGACAAATGAAATATAAATATGTCTTTTAATAACAGATATGACATTATATTTACAAACGATTAAATCAAATTGCCTGTTCGTGACATTTGAACGTCTTTTCTACCTTAAAACTGAAACTCAACAGCTTTTCCTTGTGGAAGCATTCGGTAAAAATCAAATCAAATATTTCACATTCTCATTTCATGTCCAGTTTTTTTCTCGTGTGGCAAGTAGTTAATTTTTCTCTTCTCTTGTACAGTAATTATCATTGTAGCCCTGGAATTTCAGGATCCCCACAATATTTTTACACCTTTCGACTGTAATTGTTTGTGCTTTATTCAAAAAATTAAATTGCAGCAATTTTTATTTTTTATAGAACATTCAATAAAGTGAAAAGAGGTTATTCTATATAAAACTTGAGTGTTATGTTGAGCTTATTTAGAGACATAGATCAAGTGTTTTGTCGGTCTTTTTAAACTTCAGTGCTTACTCTCTCTCTCTCTCTCTCTCTCTCTCTCTCTCTCTCCCTCTCTCTCTCTCCCCTCTCTCTCTCTCTCTCTCTCTCTCTCTCTCTCTCTCTCTCTCTCCCTCTCTCTCTCTCTCTCTCTCTCTCTCTCTCTCTCTCTCTCTCTCTCTCTCTCTCTCTCTCTCTCTCTCCCTCTCTCTCTCTCTCTCTCTCTCTCTCTCTCTCTCTCTCTCTCTCTCTCTCTCTCTCTGTCTCTGTCTCTCTCTCTCTCTCTCTCTCTCTCTCTCTCTCTCTCTCTCTCTCTCTCTCTGTCACTGTCTCTCTCTCTCTCCCTCTTTCTCTCTCTCTCTCTCTCTCTCTCTCTCTCTCTCTCTCTCCCTCTCTCTCTGTTTCTGTCTCTCTCTCTCCCTCTTTCTTTCTCTCTCTCTCTCTCTCTCTCTCTCTCTCTCCCTCTTCCTCTCCCTCTCTCTCTTTCTCTCTCTGTCTCTCTCTCTCTGTCTCTAGATCTCTCTCTCTCTCTCTCTCTCTCACTCTCTCTCTCTCTCAAGATTCAAGATTCAAAGGAGCTTTATTGGCATGATAAATATAAACATGCAGAAATACAGATTAAGATAATAAAGAAATAAGATAGAATAAAATTAAAAGTCTATAAGTAAAAATATATATATATATACATCTCATATAAACAGAAAAACAGTTTTAATTAAAGTTCTCAATGAGGGTGACAGTGTCAGTTTGTGTGTGTTGTCCTGTCAGTGTTGTTTTTGTGTTGTGCTGCTTGTTCTTTGGTCGTGGCAGGACTTGACATATCTTGCAGCAGGTTTGAGCTTCTTGACTTTTCTCCCAGTATATATGAGATCTTGTCCTCTCTCTCTCTCTCTCTCTCTCTCTCTCTCTCTCTCTCTCTCTCTCTCCTCCTCTCTCTCTCTCTGGTTTGTGTGTGTGTGATTCTGTCAGATTCAGGAGGGAGTGTTTCCTCATATGGATTCTACAGGGTTCCAGAATCACTGGGGCTGTTTTTAGATCTCATGAGTTTATTCTTTGCTCTTTGTAAATGTCACACACGGACTGCTCATCATGAGCACTGCGGCTGTTTTGTTTATAGAGAGAGAGAGAGAGAGACGGAGAGAGGGTGAGAGGGAGGCAGAGAGAGAGAGAGAGAGAGAGAGGGAGAGAGAGAGAGGGAGAGAGAGAGAGAGAGAGACGGAGAGAGAGAGAGAGGGAGACGGAGAGAGGGTGAGAGGGAGGCAGAGAGAGAGAGAGAGAGAGAGAGGGAGAGAGAGAGAGGGAGAGGCCATGTTTTCTCTTCTGTCTCTCGTCTCAAAGCTAAAGCAAACTTTCACAACAGCTCTGAGTTGAAGTCAGATGTTTTAAACCGCTCCAGATTTTTTTTAATGTCGCATTTGTGAATATTTATGTCCATTACTGGCAATGATCTGAGGAGGAAATATAATGAGATATTTAAGAATCTGGTTTGTCTTCTATGATGTTGAGGTTATAGTTTGACTCCAGATGTTGTCGTGTAACCTGAATCTTCAGTTCTGGATTTAATTCATTTCTTTATTCTCGCAGCAGCTCTCGAACACACAGACGACTCTACAAAGACATTCAGTGGTTCCTTTAAAATCAAACACATGGACCGGAACATGTATGGTTTGGTGTGGAGAAGAGGGAGATGTTTGGAATGTGGGAGAATATCATTGACCCAAATATGTGAAAATACAGAAGCAGTTGTCTGGAAACAGCGTGTGTGTGGTGAATTATTATAAACCTAAAAATATGAAATCTTTATTTAAATTCAAAAATAAATGATAAATGTTTGTGTTTCTCTGCTGTGTGTGATATGTGCATGTGATGTGTGTGTCATGTGTGTGTGTGTGTGTAATGTCTTCTGTCTGTGTGAACAGAGAAATGTATGAAGTCTTTCATGAGCGTGCGGGTAAAAGGTCGTGTCTGCTGGGTGAGTGTTAAAGTCTTCAGAAGAATGTCAATGAGCTTTTGTTGAAGAACCAGCAGCATGAACCGGAAGCTCGACACGAGAGATTATTCTCTGTAAACGCCTCTGCTTTATTCACATCTCATTTAATTCAGATGCAAGTACAAACATGTCAAAGCTGATGCAACAGATCTAGATAAATAATGATTAGATTCAAGTCGAGAGGGAATGAGATCTGATGTTTAACACTCTTGTTGGATTTCAGACGAGTTGAAATTCAGTTGAGAAGTGTCATGAACGGACTGTGTATTTGTATAACTTTATCACACACATTCTCTCATATATTCATGTTTCTAAAAAAGCGCTCTTTATCTCCTGGATCAGATCATAGACACACACGCTCACCTTCCTGTGATGTTTCACCGCTGGACAGCATGTGGACGCAGCATCACTGGAAGCAGATGTTGTCTTGGCAACGCTCCTGTGGCGTGTGAGGTACGAGGGCGCCGCCTTCATCCAGATCTTCAGCCAAAAGTCTTTAAACTCCACGTAGATGTGAGCGCAGATACACAACAGAGAGAGCAGAAGACACGAACGCAGCACTAAACACTTCTTCATCTTCTTCAGGTTTGTGAATATGACCTCATCATCAGAGCCGGACAGGATGAGAGAGATTCTACCGATACTTCACATTATTAACACATTTGAAATCATGTGAAAACACAGAGCGCCAGGTGAAATGACACAATGTGACGTGACGACATGTTGCATGTGCAGATGTGATGGAAATATCCCAAATGATATGAAGCTTTCGCACCTTTATTTCATATCAAGACTCACAGTTCTGGTGATATGTGAAGTGTGTCCTGTCACCGTCCGGCTCGACTCGTGTGTCTGAAAGTCTCCTGTCAATCACATCTGAGTGTGTTTTCTCCTCTAGTCTCATGTCGTCTCTCCGTCTGCATGCGTCTGTGTTCAGTGTTGGTGAACATCTGTCTGGAGAACTGAAGAAAACTACAGAGCTCATACACATGTCTGAGGCTCCGCCCACAGGCCCCTCCCAGCTTACCAAACACACACACACATATTTCCACAAAGTTTCAGAATGTGTCTCCGCCCATATTCCTCTGGATAGCTGGAGGCCATGTTACTCTAGACTTCACCTCTTTCCATCTCTGCTTCAGCTGGATTTCATCTACTCCATCAGAGTTTGTCTTGTGTTTTTCTACCTCGCTGTGTCCCACAGTAAACTATAAACATAAATCTTTTGAATGTTCTCCCAACCGAGGTTATAATGTAACCTGGACAATATATTACCAAAGATTCTGGACTCAGATACTCAACTGTTTGTCCAAACAATCTAACATGAAACAATGGATTGAGAGTTCCCAGCATGCATTGCAGACTTCAGCTGTTCTTTGACTAATATTTTGCTTCAAGTTTCACGTTCATTGCGGGGACGTTGAGAGACATGATCCTGTAAAACTGAGTTAGATGCTTTACTTTAAACCAGATGCACTGTATCAGTACGATACCAAGCTCATGTACTTTCTACTCGTGATGACCCACTCATACCAAATTTGTGATAAAAAATAATTAATACAAAAACATATTTTCTTTGAGGGATGTGAATATAGGTATAACCACCTTGTTTATCAGCTGTATTAGAAAGTCCCCTGGCCTAACTCATCAGTGGACCGCATGCGGCGCTGCGCAGACACGATCGGCCTATGACATCGACGTATCGCGAGACATTTTCGCTTAGACATCTGTGCTCTCGCGATACTTGGATCTCCGCCTTGAAGGGATACAGCTATTGCCGGAAGTGTTGCAAATTCTCGCAACATAATTACAATAAATGACGTGAGCTGAGATCTCGACTACCTCAACACTAAACTAAACCTTTCAATAATAAAAAATCTGAATCAACGGTTTTCAGCCTGACTAAATTTACGCGGTATTGGAGTGCGCATGCCCAGTGGAGGCAGCCGTATCCCTTCTAGTATAAAAAATGACTCCTGGCGTGTGACGTACAGCGCGATGTCCGCCCGGCGCACCAACGTCACAGTCACGTGACAACGTTTGAAATTAAACCTCGAATCTCGCGGCCGTAGCGGACAACGACATTCCTGTCACTCGGTATATCATTCGAACCGTGTTAAAATACCGTAGTATTTGTTTTTTCACTGTAGTGTGTATGTTTCTTCAATACGTATATACGTGAATGTAACGTGTGTCCTTTATATATGTAGGCGTGTTAATCTGTAGACTGATCAGCTCATGTTTGTTTATATTGTGAATACAAACAGCTCTTGTTTTATCATTATTACACGTGTTTCATGTTTAATCGCAGATCATATCGCGCAGGACTCATGGCTTTAGGGGTCGAAAGAGCAAAATGTGAGTTATCTCTGAATAACAGCAGCAGCAGCACTCAGTTTCCTCAGAAGAAGATGGAGGAGGATCTGTCAGCCCCTCAGTGCAGGTCAGACATGATGATGTCACTCACATTAAACCTCAAAATGATCCATTAATCATGCTGGTGAACTGAAATGCTGTTCCACAGTAACCCGGTGCAGAGTTTGGGGTCGTCTCAGAGAGGTCATGAGGATGAAGCGGCGCTCCAGCAGGACTCTCATCTTCAGATCATGTACTGTAAAGATCTGGTGTATCGGGATGATCTCGAGTTTTCTTTTGAGGAGCTCAGAGCTCAGCGCTACTACAAAGCTTTGAGCGGTAATGTGTGACACCATCAATATTCAGAAAACACTGTGAACGTCTGCCTGATGCGCTGGAGGATTACACTGATATTTGTCTTGTGTTGTGACCTCGTTTACAGAGAAAGCTTCTCAACTGAACAAACTGAAACAGGACCTTCAGCTTCAGATCCAGCAGAAACTTCTAGAGCAGAAAAAGACCACCGCTTCACAGCAGGTGAAGACATTTCTGTCCACAGTCATTTACAGTCCAGTTATATATTTTCATCCAGATACAGATTGTAAATGTGCATTTCACTCTCATCTCTGCACCTTAAAGGGGTCATATGACACGGCTTAAAGGAACATTATGGTTTGTTTTAGATGTAATGTTATGTGTATACAGGATTGAAGGTTGAAAAACGCTGCATTTCCACATACTGTATCTCCTGTTTGCTCCGCCTCTCTGAAACACACAGATTTTTAACAAAGCTCATGGCTCTGAAAACCGAGGTGTGCTATGATTGGAGAGTTCACCAGTGCGTTGTGATTGTTTGAATACTGCAAGAGTGTGAGGGAAATGTAACCTATACATATACATATATATTGCTTGTACATTTGGGCGGTCTTAAGTTCAGTTTATACTTGAGCGTAGGACCTACGCAGAGCCGCGTACCTAATGTAGCAACACCGACCCTATGAGACCACACATGTGCTGGGATTGGTCTGTTTGCACCCCTCCCTCATGTCAAAAAACTCCCCGATAGAGTCAACATACAGAGAAGCATCTTAACATGTGGTTTTATATATGGTGTGATTTTGTTGTTTTAGATTGTTGGTGAGGAGACGGTTTCTGATGGCACGTGTGAATCGACCTCCACTGGAGTTCTATCGGCTCCGGTTCAAATACACAGCAAAGCAGAACCAGACTGGAAGAGTGACAGGTCAGTACTGTTACACACAAGTCCTCTTTTATAAGACACTTCAAGTTTTTAATCAATCCTTTCGTTGTTTTCTTGTGTTATTCAGTGTCAGTTCAATGGGTTGTGAAAACATGACTGACGGTGAGTTTTCAGCTTTCTGGGTTGTTAAAATGTTATTAAAACAAATATTTTCTGTTAGTTTGTCTTGTATATTTTCTTTTTAATTGCCTTTCGTCCTGTGGTGAACTAAACACGACTGATTTGTGAGAGTTTTTCTGTTCAAAAGCATGATATCATTTCTTATGACATCATTTCGTGTGTGTGTGTGTGTCAGGTGGAAACGACTCCAAACTACAGAAGATGACGACATCCAAACCCTTCACGGTTTTTGATGAGAATCCTCAGTCGAGCAAGAAGTACCGACACTTTCTCTCTCATTCTTTCCATGTCTTGTGTTTTCTCGTCATATGGACCGTCATCATCTTGTTCTTTCTTTCAGACCTTCTTCTTCCAGCCGCAGGACTTTAAAGTTGCCCACCCTGAATCTGAAAGCTCCCAGACCAAAAGCAGAGCTCTCTGCTGACAGAGTAAGATCGGTGTTTGATCAATCTGATTCTGTTTTCAAATGGTTTGCGCGGTTTGACCGTCTGGTGTTTGGCAGGAAGCGTCCATCGCTCGCTCCGAGGAGCCCATCCTAAACGGACACTGGAACAAGACTCTGTGCCGCAGTCCAAACGACACGTGTGACTTCGCCCGTGCGACTCAGCTCGCATCCACACCATTCGCGGGAGCGGAGAGACAGAAAGTATGGGAGGATCTGAACACCGCTGCTCCAGAAGCGTCTCAGACGCAGAACACTGAGACCAGGAAGCTGAGGTGCAACCCCCCCACACACACACACACACACACACACACACACACACACAAACACACACACAAACAAACACAAGTGAAGTATGTCTTAAAGAACCACACACAGCCGAGATTTCCGAACAAATCAAATAATGTGTGTGTGAGCAGAGGACGATAAATTCACATTTATATATTGTCAATAATGGCACGTTGTGTGTTTGTGTTAAAGATACATTATGTTTTTTCTGTTATAGCCCTATTCAGGAGATCAGTCATGATTTGGGAGGAACTTCATTGGTCACCGTCACTCATGAGAGCATGAAACCATCAGAGCGCACTGACATCATCCAAGAGGAAGATGAAGAGGAGGAGATGCCCAAAACCGGTGAGAATTACAGCCGTAAAACCACTGTGATGTCATGCAGGGTTACAGTTCAGTGTGCTCATACAACCGCTGCTGGTGTAATTATGGGATGTGTTGGCAAATATACATCATTTGGTTGTTAATACTACTACTAAGAGTGTTCCACTTTCCTTACTGCTTTTGGCCACTAGATGTCGCCATCAGGGTTTAAATGTGTTGGTATAAAATCATCAGACAATAGATAAAAATATAATGATGATATGATACAGAATGAGAGAATTAGAGAGACTAAGCTAATGTGACCATATGAAAGCTTCTTTACATGAAGTGTTTGTTCTTAAAATCCCCATGAAATCAAAATGAAAGAGTTTTGTGGTATTAAGAATGAACATGTTGGCCTTAAGGATCTCAATAAACGTATGATTCGATAGATAATGGAACATGAAAGCGTTCTTTTAAAAGTCTCTCACTTGGACTTATACTGATCTGTTTCTTATGGCATCCTTCAGCACTTTTGGCTTAGTAGTCTCAATCTAAAAAAATAACTAGAAAAGAAAAAAAAGTGCATTAAACAAGAAAAACGTTGTTGAGCGGTCTCATACTTGTGTATTTGTTTGTTCACATCAGTTGGAACACCAGACGTCTGCAGTGAGGTCGTGAGATCCAGACTGCTTCAACACGTGGACATGGCGTCATTTTCCAATTTCCACCGTCGAACAGGAGCTCTGCCTCAGGCCAGCGGACATGATGACCTTCTCCTCGGTATCTAACTGTCACAAGAATGTTGTTATGATCCTCTCATCTCACGCTGTGTTTCACTGAGCGTTTCACACACTTTCAGATGGAGAAATGTTGCTTTACTGCAGTAAACTGAAGGATTACACGCTCTACTCGTCCAGCACTGGAACTGTTCTGATGAAGGTGAGACGCGTGTATCTGTCTCACATCAACAACAAAAGTTTCCATACTCACTCATCTTTTACATTTTATCTATGAAATAACTCTGAGTTAAGAGGGGTATGAAGTGACAACGAAATGTCTTGAATTCTTGTGCGTTTCAAACATAAGAGAAATGAACATTGACACATGACATGTGTTGTGCACAGGTGGAGTCGTCTTCAGTGCCGTGGGATTTCTTCATCAGCTCAAAGATCAGATCTTCACTCTCCACACATGATGATGATGTTGTGCACGTCTCCTGCTATCTATATGATAACGGATGCTTGACTCTGTGGAGAGTTCCTCATGGAGTCACCGTTGAGGTTCTGCGCTCTCTCTTTCCTCGGACTGATTGTTGGTTTGTTTCTTAAAGCTCTGGGATTGTTTCTCATTGTTTATTTGACACACAGGATATGTTAGCTGAGCCGGTTGCGAGCGCAGATCTTCCTCATCTGGTGATTCGATTGCTGGAGATGGTGAAACAGCTTCATTCCTGTCAGATCGTTCATGGAGGTCTGAAGCCAGAAACACTGTACTTTTACTACAGGTACACTAATACTGCTCTGGGGTCAGACTTATACTGCTCTGGGGTCAGACGTAATACTGCTCTGGGGTCACACTAATACTGCTCTGGGGTCACACTAATACTGCTCTGGGGTCACACTAATACTGCTCTGGGGTCACACTAATACTGCTCTGGGGTCAGACTTATACTGCTCTGGGGTCAGACTTATACTGCTCTGGGGTCACACTAATACTGCTCTGGGGTCAGACTTATACTGCTCTGGGGTCAGACTAATACTGCTCTGGGGTCAGACGTAATACTGCTCTGGGGTCAGACTAATACTGCTCTGGGGTCAGACGTAATACTGCTCTGGGGTCACACTAATACTGCTCTGGGGTCACACTAATACTGCTCTGGGGTCAGACGTAATACTGCTCTGGGGTCAGACGTAATACTGCTCTGGGGTCAGACGTAATACTGCTCTGGGGTCAGACTAATACTGCTCTGGGGTCACACTAATACTGCTCTGGGGTCACACTAATACTGCTCTGGGGTCACACTAATACTTCTCTGGGGTCAGACTAATACTGCTCTGGGGTCACACTAATACTGCTCTGGGGTCACACTAATACTGCTCTGGGGTCACACTAATACTGCTCTGGGGTCAGACTAATACTGCTCTGGGGTCAGACTAATACTGCTCTGGGGTCAGACTAATACTGCTCTGGGGTCACACTAATACTGCTCTGGGGTCACACTAATACTGCTCTGGGGTCAGACTTATACTGCTCTGGGGTCAGACGTAATACTGCTCTGGGGTCAGACGTAATACTGCTCTGGGGTCAGACGTAATACTGCTCTGGGGTCAGACGTAATACTGCTCTGGGGTCACACTAATACTGCTCTGGGGTCACACTAATACTGCTCTGGGGTCACACTAATACTGCTCTGGGGTCACACTAATACTGCTCTGGGGTCAGACTTATACTGCTCTGGGGTCAGACTTATACTGCTCTGGGGTCAGACTTATACTGCTCTGGGGTCAGACGTAATACTGCTCTGGGGTCACACTAATACTGCTCTGGGGTCACACTAATACTGCTCTGGGGTCAGACTTATACTGCTCTGGGGTCAGACGTAATACTGCTCTGGGGTCACACTAATACTGCTCTGGGGTCACACTAATACTGCTCTGGGGTCAGACGTAATACTGTCAGCTTTCAGAGCTTATAACAACATTGAGAAACACACGTTTACATTATTTCAATTATGTTATGTTGAATTATAATGTATATTAAATAAAATCAATTATACCATGGGCTGTTTGAATTCTTGATTCTGATTGGCTGGAAGGTGTGCATTAAAATGGTTTAATGCATGGGTAGCTTCAGTCAGTTTAAAAATTACACTATGAACAGTAACAGCTTTAACTGACCATGACCATGGTATAAACCACAGCTGTCAAACGATTAATCACATCAATAATAAACGTTTGTGTTAACATAATATATGTCTGTGTACTGCGCATATTACCTTTGTGTTTATAAACTCATACACATGCATGCATATATTAAGAAACATATCAAATGTAAAAAATTATAACATTGATATGTCATTTAAATGCACATTCACATGCACATTTATATAAATATTTACATTTATGTGTATATTTTTGTGTTTATAAATACAAAATTAATATGCAGACAAATATTAGATAAACACGAACTTTTATTCTGGATACGATTAATAGCAATTCATCGTTTTACAACCCCTTTAATGCACGGCTAGCTGTGGTTTATCCCTTAAATACTTTATTATTGTAATGCCCACATGAAAATGATCATGTATTTACATTTCTTTTTACTGTAATGTTTACTGTTATTAGTTAATCTAATGCTATACGTCTATATTAATAACTGTCAAGGTTTGTGTGGGACCAACCGTACGGCGAGTTCTCAGTCTGTTTTGAGAGTTAGAATGCACTAATTCTTTCATATTGTTTATTATTGTGTGTTGATGTAAATCTTCTGACAACAGTGACATGACGGCTCTGGATTTCTCAGCGTCGGTGGATCTTGAGATGCAGAGCGATGTGAGAACAGTGCAGGTTTTACCTTCCTCACAGGATTATATCACACGAGGTCTCCTGACTCCCTCTGCATCACCGTATCAGGTACATTCACAATCTTTGGTGTTTTGAGATGGTGTTGATAAATATCAGTAACGAACAGTAAACCGAGCACGAGTGGGGTTGTGATGCAGTTATTCCGCTGTGCTGCAGGTGGATCTGATGGGTGTTGCAGAAATCACGCACATGTTAGTGTTGAATGGGCCGCTGACGGTGTCGCGTGGAAACTCGGGCTGGAGTTTAGATGAACATCACAGGTATCATCATCATCATCGTTGTCATCTGTTATTCACACACACACACACACACACGGGTGAAATGTGCTGAGATCAGCGGTGATGTGGAACCTGTGTTTCTCTCTTCAGCAGTTCTGTAGATCCTGTCTGGAAGGACTTTTTCAAGATGATTCTGAATCCAGGAGAGCTGTCGACAGAACTCGTCTTATCCACTTTAATCAATAACCTGAAGGAGAGTTTATAAAAGACATGTGGAAATCTTAATTCTCTTCTCAATACTCCATCAAACCAAACTACACTTTCATTCTAAATGTATTTTGTGTATGTCTTTGTCTATTTTATATGTTGTTTATACTCCTTAATAAACTATTTTGACGGCATTGACAACTGTGTACTTTGTTTCATTTACAAAAGGAAGATTCTCCATTGTTTCATGAGATAACTACAGAATATCCAGACTGGGAAGAGTCATAAATCCTTGTCCTCAAGTCAGTTCTTGAATTAGAATTTGAGTTGAGATTACAAACAGGAAGCTGAATTGCAATTCAAAGTCAAATTGCAGGAAGTAGAGTTAAAAAAGAAACTCATGATGCATAATTAAGGTGTATTAAGATACAGATATGACATATGATTAAAACATGAATTTCATACAGATATTATGGTATGGACTTTATCTACACAATACTTTATTATAGTAAATAGGCCTTTTTTTTACCACAAATTCACATTACAAAACATTCTCTATAACAGATCATTAAAATTAAAAAAATTCAAATTGTGGAAAATGATAGGATAGCACTTCATTTCCCAGAATACCTTGCTGTATCCAAGTGTTTTGGTTGACCAAACGTTTGAGGAACTGTTGACCATTAGATGCAGCGTTACTCTGTGAAGTACTTTAATAAATGATAATCGCAATTCCCAAAACATTGTTTAATTTGATTACTATGAAATGAAGAAATTGCTAATTATTCAACATTAAGTGAATGTTTGTTTAATGTTAGTGTCTGTACATCCATTAGGAAGAAAAATGTATGTGAAAAGTATCACATTCTCACCGGTATGTGAAAAGAATGAATTTCTCTAAATTGCAATGAATTCAATTCCACTTCCTGTCGGGTGGAGTCATACAAATTCATTCATTTAATTAAATTGTGAATTTTGCACAGCCCTGGTGTGAATGCAGGTGTAGAGTAAAACACTTGATATATACACTCTTAATATCTGTTCAATTGTAATAAACACTTCTAATCCAGTAATAATGAAAGGAGAAAGCAAAAGTATGGAAATCAATTAGATGAAACCCTGACACACTCTGAAATGACGGTCATTAGACATTTACAAGATGATTTCTTCATTTACATGTTAGATCTGTCACTTGTGTCTCAGATGGTGAAATGTTTGTTTATACCACATCTTTATTGTGTTTTACTGCATGTGGGCTAGTAGACAAAGAATTTGGTAATACACAATACACAACAAAACATCAACAAATACTTGTTTAACTAATGTTTTACAAAATGTCTCTTCAGATGGAAACTGTGTTGTGTTGTCTTGTGTGTTAAACAGAGGATTGGACTCGCACGTCTCTCACACTGTACATACAGTCATGTAGATGATTGACATGTGATGGGTGGAGTCCAGAGCTCTTTTGTTAGTTAAATGACTTGCGTCTGGATCTCTGGAGGACTTCTTTCTGTGTCATGTGTTTTTATGGTTTAGCAGGATCATACATCTCAAACACGGATCAGCTGTAAGATCTGCCGTCGGGTGAGTGACTTATGTTTGTCAATGTTCACAGTAACATGCATCACACCGCTCATACCACACGCTTCAGTATGTGTACGTCATGCACGATGTGTGCTGCTTTAGTTCAGAATGCCAGACTGCTGCACTGAAGCTTTAGTGCTGTGTCAAAATTATGTAAAGAGGTGTGCAATATTTAAAGAGACGGTACACCTGCAAATGTACCTGTAAGACTTCCTGTTAGAACACATATCTCAAAATATCTTCTTTTGTGTTTCACTGAAGAAAGACTCACGGACAGATTTACAACCACACGAGAAAGAAGAAATGATGACAGAATTTTTTATTTGATCATTTTAAAACAATAGCATGCTACATATTGCGCTGTAAAACACTTGTATTGCATTTTATGTCCCTTGACTGCAATAATGTATGACGAAGATGACGTTTTTTATTACGGGTGTTTCATTTATTGAAAAGGAAACAGACATTTAAGCACATGACATTGTCAGATACAATCGATCACACGTGTTCTGTTTTGGGGTTTATCAGAGTTTAATACACAGCATTTTAGAGCTTAGCCAACTAACAGAAAACACTTTTCTATTGTAAAATAATTTGTATAACCTCATGAAGAAACACATTGTATATTAAATGTTTTCTCTTTATGACCTACCAGTGAGATTCCAGTGTCAGGTTACACATCATATTAAGGGGACAAAACTACTTCCTTATTAACATGCATATTGGTTGAATATTAGAATGTATAAAGCACATATCAGTACCTATATCTGCATCCATTAATTAACCTAAAAAAACACCTTATAACAGTAATTAGGAGTTTATTGAGACAAAAATGGTAGTTAATTGTTAGTTATTACACGGCTCGTTGGAATGCTGATTCTGATTGGCCGGTCGTGACATTTTCTGGTTCCTTATTTCCGGATAACAACTCATTATATTTACAAGCAATTAAATCAAATTGCCTGTTCGTGACGTTTGAACGTCGTTTCTTACCTTAAAACCGAAACTAAACAGCTTTTCCTTGCGGAAGGTCTGCATTCTATAAAAAGGAGCTAATCAAATATTTCACATTTCATGAGTTTTTTTCTCATGTGGCAAGTAGCCGTGTTATAAGCAGGATAATGTACAAGAAGCCGGTTGTTATCGCGAAATAAACCCCTTTGGTGTGATACAAGACCCTTCGCTTCACGTCCTGATCACACTGACGGGGATTATTCTGCCATAACAACCGGCTGCCTGTATATTACCCCTTACTCAAGCTATTACACGGCTTGATGGAATGCTTGATTCTGATTGGCCAGTCGCGACATTTGCAGGTTGGTTATTCCCAGATAACAACCTCTCAAAACTAATAACACACGGTAACCCAGATGAAGCAAATCATTTTGACAGATTTTTTTGACAAATAAAATATAAACATGTCTTCTATATGACATTATATTTACACATGATTAAACCAAATTGCCTGTTGGTGACATTTGAAGGTCGTTTCTGACCTTAAACTGTAACTAAACGGCTCTTCCTTGCTGAAGGTTTGCATTTGCAAAATCAGTTAATCAAATATTTTAATTCACTTTTCATGAGTTTTTTTCTTGTGTGGCAAGTAGCCATGTAATAATCGGGATAATGTACAAGTAGCCGGCTGTTATCGCCAAATAAACCCCTTCAGTGTGACACAAGATCTGATCGTACTGTACATTATCACTTACATCATAGTGCGAATCGGTTCCTATTCTAAAGTGTGACCAATCTTTCTATTCAAGCGTGCAGAAAGTTGACTTCTCTCCAAAAAGTCAAGAGATGTTTGATCTTCTGTGGTAAATATCCAAGTTGAATTTGACATGCACTTTACTCCACACAATCCTGCTATCTTCACATACTGGTGTTTGGTAGTTACACAGTGACTGAGTTTATGGTGTCAGAAGTGTAAAGGTAAAGCATGTGAAGAGCTTCAGCTGCATGTCAGCACACATCTGAAGTCATAAAGGGTGTGTCGCAAATTCTTCAATGAATCCAGAAATCCTCCTCACATCATGTGACTTTATAGTTTTGGGAGTTCTCGGTCAGATATGGGAAATAGTTTTCAGGGGATTCACGTTTGACTGATGTGATAAAGCCGACGCAGTCCTTACACGAGTCATTCAAACACTCTTTTCCTGCGTTAGATTTGCTTCACGAGACATTTGGACTGGCTGGTTTTGCCTAGTCATGAGTAACTGTTACGTCTATAAACAACTTAAAACTACTTGACTTTAGCTTCAGTCACAATGTTGCTCAGGGCTTCTTGGAAGTGAAATGCGATGAGATTTTCAGATGTTGAGCAGATACGAGCACGTGTTCATGTGTGAGATGAGCGCAGTGTGTCCATCTTCACCTTATTTAACATCATTGATCACGAAGAGATGATTTGATGTGTTTAGTTTTATTTTACTGGGAAGGTTGTGTGGTCTTGTCCTTCATTCCAGCTCTCCTTCAGGTGGTGTCTGACGGCCTCCAGCACACTCCACGTCTGTTGTGCTGTGACTCAGATGTGTTAAAGACGCTCCCACATCTCAAAGACATGCAGCGGCATGAAAGTGTTCATGTTGACAGGAGAAACGGCTGATGTGTGTGTGGAAGCATGTGGAAGACATCGGTGAGTTCGTCTGCTCCACCATCCTCAGGTGAGACACATTCTGTGCTTCTTTTCTCTTTATCTTTCGTTCCTTCTCACTCTTTCTTTGTGTGTGTGTGGGGTGGGGGGTGATGGTGTTGAAACACTGGTCTTTGTTGGAGTAATAAAGGAGAAGGTATGGCAGGGTTAGGACGGAGAGGACGACAGCCTCTTGAAGAACATGCCAGGAGTGAAGACGACGGGATGATCCTGGTCTTTCCGGTTCTCTCTGTGTCTGTTTTCTAAAGCTGGGTTGAGAAAGTCACAGTTCAGTCAAAACTGAAACTTCTGTCATCATTTGTTCCTCCTCTGTTAGTGACGTTTTCTTCGGTGGAGCACAAAAGAAGATATTTTGAGGAATGTGTTAATGGAGTTCAGTGTTGTTTGACCATCAACGTTCTTCAAAATATCTTCTGGTGTGTTCTACCAGAACACATGCTGTGATTTTACTGCAGATAAACATCAAAGGACGCTTTCATTTTAACATTTTTTGCAAGAAAATGTGTTTTTACATTTCTTTAAGAACACTTGACGTGTTTCTTTGCATCCTTCTCTGTAAAGATCATCTGTGTTTGATGTGTTTGGTCTCAGTATCTCTTTTATTTATGTCTTTATGAAGGGCATATTGTGTTAAAGTTTTTTCTTGTTTTTTCACTGTTGAGCTGAGTTTATTTTACCTATTTTGAGTTATCTTCGTTTTAAAATTGCATTCCAATTAATATCAATCAAACTACAGTTGATTTCTTTTGATTTTAGTCAATATAACTAATAGTTACAGCTGACTAACACAATAAATCACAAAAAACAGGATTTAAAAAAAAATTTTTAATACAAATTTACCTTATTTTGGAAGCAAACTCTTGATATATTTTCTTCGTTGTGTTTGATGTCAGATTGTTATGTCTGTAGTAGGTTGATGGTCAGACACAACAGATTTTTGATTATTATCTTTTGTGTCAGATGAAAGTCACCGGTCAAAAAGAGAGCGATGTAGAAGAGAGAGAGAGAGAGGAATGGTTGTTAGTCAGTTCATTTTCTTCTTCTATAAATGCTTCAGAACACATGAGACCTGAAGGTTATTGTTTACAGACGCTGGATTTGCATGAGTTTGGGTTTGCTGTGGTGCCGTCAGACATGTTTCTCTTTTTGTTTGATTGAAAGTATGTGCTGGTGGGACACGCCGTCAGGTCAGAGCTGTCAGATTTCGTGCACTTTTACAGCAACTTCACACTCATTTCAATTTTATTTATAAAAAATCACAGCAGGCACAGCACATGGTGTTTATAGACCAAGCAAGATCACCCTTCACACTCCTTCATGTTGTTCACACTTCATCTAAACTCAGCTTTTCATGTAGATAAATTCAGGATCATTTACTGAATACCTTTATACTTTCTTCATCACATTCTTGACATGTTTTAACATGAAGCAGTGTAACATTAAACATGATTTATCACAGACTCTTATCAACGCACTGGAATGCTTTTGCTTTAATGTAAGAAAACATCCTGAGAATTTTTACTATTTTATACTATTCCGCTGTTTTATTTAAGTAAACACTAAAGACGACTACATTTGATCGCGGAACTATACTCTAATACTTGACACAGAAATATTTCACACAAAAGTTCTGTCATCATTTCTTCTCTCTCATGTGTGTGTAAATCTGTGTGTGAGTCATCAGTAGAGAAATGTCTCAGTGGTTTTGTGTTCACACAATGGAAGTCAAAGGAGTTCAGTGTTGTTTGATTTTCAACATTCTTCAAAATATCTTCTGTTGTGTTCTGAACACTGCAAATCATGACATTCTTATGGAGCATTTTTGTATTGTTTTATAGTTCTGCAAATATCTTAACATTCTTAAATCAAGATATATTTTCATGACCAGAAAAGTGAACCAAGATATTTCTGTCTTGTTTTATGAAATATAAATATGAGAATTAGGAAAATGTATTATTTTGGGGTGAGAAAATAAACCTTTAATTAGGTACTACATTTTTTTTTTAATAATTTCTTCACCATATTGGCAGAACTTTTTGTTTGTTTTAAACACAAATTTCCTTTTCTTTTATAAAATAAGACTAAATATCTTACGTCACTTTTCCAGTCAATAAAAAGTATCTTGATTTAAGAAGTTTGTGACATTTTCACTAGAATACAAAAATGCTAAGTATGAAACAGTTAAAGGAAGGGTATATGTACAGGTAATGTTTCACGTGGCTCAAGTGTGTTTGTAAGATATCTTCTGTGTAACTTCAGAGGATTCAATCTCAAAACTGTCTAGAATTGCAAGCTCATTTATTCAGGAATGTTTTTTTTCTGTGTTACGTTCTCCTCAGACTTTGTAAAACTTTATGAAACATGACCTTCTGTATTGTTTCATGGTTCTCCATTAGATATTGTTTATAATATATCATATTTTGATAAATGTGTGTCATCACATGAGTTTAGTCGAGTTGGTGTTGATTTGTGACGTGATACAGATGTGAGTTTCATCACCGTAGATTAGAATAAACATGTGTACATACCCTCACACCCCGTCATCAAACACACACACTAAAGAAATATCATTCTCACTCGTCGCCTGTCTTCCGTTCTCCTCAGAATTCATGAAGAGAGAAGATGAGTCCGTGATCTGAACACACAGAGATCATCATCATATCAACAACACATCTCCACAGGTAAGACCACATGATGAAATATGACTTTATTGCTTTTCACAACGTGCAGTGTTCCAAAGCAGCTTTACAGGAGAAAAGCAGAAAAACACAAAAAAGGTAAAACATAGCAAAGCACATGGTGTTTATAGAACAAGCAAGATCATTCCAGAAAATAATATCTAATATCAGCAGTCTAACGGCCCTGTGGCGAGAAACCTAAACTGCATTGATAAATAAATGGAGAAATAAACTTGAGAGAAAGCAGACTCAGACGGGAGGACCAGATCTCCTCTGACATGTCACAGCTGCACTTTGATTAAAGTTACTGAGTTAATGTTTATGAAGAATAAGAAGAGTTTATTAATTCTGATTTAGGAAGTTTCATTTGTTGAAACTCTTTGCGTCTAATTATATGTGTCTTATTTTTTGACCGATATCAGACAACAGAGGAATGTTATGAGCAGGGAAAACAGTGATGGTATAATGTAACTGAGTGCAGCAGGGCAATTCAGGGAAAATGTCAACCTAACCACGAAAAAATACAGTTCTAACCAGCAGTTTTGACTATGGTAACAGCTCAGATTTGAACATTTGGTGGTTGAAATACCCATGTGAGATCTCTCTTCACAGTTGTGAAGCAATTCTTAATTTTTATGATCTTTCATATTTTTTTCCATTTGTTTATTTCCCTTATTTAAATATATATATATTTTTCACAGACTGACATTTTTTGATGTTTATGCTATCAACAAGGGTTCAGTAAAATATAAACAGATGGTTCAATATAATCCCAAAAATTCTTTCTATGAGCATTTTTATATCACGTCCATAACGCTGGAATTGCCCAGTTATAACTTTAAACTGCTGTCATGTGATGTAAATTTAACATTAATGTTGTCAGTAGTGCGTGTGTTGTGATGTTTATATTACCTGACTCAATTTACTGACGTCACATCTTTCTCAACGTTACTACAAAATTAGGCAACTTAATACAAGTAGATCTCTGAGTTTACTCCACTTAAACACACAGGTCCAATGAACTTGTTTAAAAATGAACTCATTCAATTGTTAGGCCTACATTATTTTATAATACAAGACAGACCAAATGCCAAACAAATTATTTTACCGTTCAACAGCTTACATATTTATATTGTTTGTGTGTGTAATTGTTTATAAATACGATTCTTTTTGTGATTATTGTTGAGTTGAGATCTCAGTGTTTCATGTGTTTATGATGTGTTGATGTCTTGTTATTTTGCATATTCAGTGTTTAATGTTCACTAGCAGCTGAAGTTTACACAAGGAGAGAATGAAACTGTGTCAACAGCATCATCTGTGTTTGTATAGTCTTGTGTTTTCATAGAGAAGCTTGTGTTATTATGGGCTGTTCACTGTCTGTACTGCAGCAGATCTACTGGATATGCCAAAACGACATAATAATAGTATAGAAGTATGCTTTTAAGTAAAGAAAACTTATAGTATAGTAGTAGTTTTACTCAGAGTACACTTCACAGTGGACTTTGTCATCCGTGAAAAAAATGTACTACAAGTATTAAACTAGAGTATAAGTTTACTTGGAGGTTGTGCAGTGTTGTACGCTGGTTGTCTACTCAATGTCTACTACTTTGCTACACCTGGAAGTATTCTTAAAAGTACACTTATCAAATCAAAAGGGGCCAATTTAGTTCAAAGCAGTGTTGAGTTAGTACTCTCACATTAGTACAGTAAATCGATGGTGAATGTTGATGGATGACAGTGTCGATTAGTCAAGTTTCTCCAGACTTGATGTACGACTGTCTCAGTTTACCGTGTGATGTAAAGAAGCCAGTGTCAGGTTTAAACTCTGATCTGGATTGTGAGATGTGGCAGTGACCTGCTTTAGGAAAGGGGTGTGTCTTTAGTTTCACACCTGTCGCCACCCCTCTTTATCTCCTCTGTCAGCGAGGAAGCACCTGGTCTTGTTTGTTTGTTTGTTGTTGACGGATGTGGTGTTTTGAATGGCGTTGTTGGAGAAGCTGAGCGAGTCATGCGCTGATGGGAAGGTCTCTTGTGTTCCACAGCTTGTCAGAATGTTTCAGAGGAAAAAGAAGAAGAGAAGGCTGGAGATTTCTGCACCGAAGAACTTCCAGCACAGGGTTCACACGTCCTTCGATCCGGTTCACGGCTGTTTTATCGGACTGCCGCCTCAATGGCAAAGTCTGATAGAAACACTGAAGAGACCCAAACCTGTGGTGGACCCGTCCAACATCACACGCATGCAACTCAAACCAAAGAAGGTACACGGATACATGTCTGTTATCTGTCACATGTTGTTCTGCCGTGTGTGTACATGTGCGTATTAATCACACAACTCTCACACATTTCACCCTCATATAATATCACTCCTGGCCTTTGGAAACCTCATACACTTCATTGCTTAGTATTTTTCTTTTGTTTATCAGTACAAATGTCTAAAAATTCTTGAATCAAAATGCATTTACTTGATGAGCAAAATGACATGTGAAAACAAGCAAAACATTTGCCAAAGGGGTTAGAAAAATAATCTTGAATTTAGTGACTAAGAAGAATGTAAACCTTAATTCAAGATTATTTTTCTTGATTCATCTTGATTTAAAAACGTTTAGACATTTGAACTGGAAAACAAGACAGAAATACTAAGTAAGACATTTTTTGCACTGTATTTATGTGATTTTATTTTATTTATATTATATTAAATCATTACTATTAGTCCCCTTATGTTTGTCACTGGGTTTTTAAATCATCTAACCAATAAAAAGGACGAAAAAAACGATATTTAATCATTCAAATTTTCTTAAAAGAAAGTAAATTGGGACATCGGAGGTTTCAGAAGGACATGGATAATATTGTAGCAATTTTCTTGTACGTGTGTAAAGTTGATTTCAAATACAAAAACATCCTACAAATGTAAATATGAACCCAGAAACACTTTATATTTCATTAAGATAACTAAGTTGAGAATGATTTGAATATTTTGTGTTGTGTATCGTAAGTGGTCCATGTTTATATTCAGCTGTTCTTCATTATTCACCTGCTAAACGCTGATATAAAGACGTCCTGTGAGAGGATCCGCTCAAGTGTCAGTCAATGTGTCACAGATTCATATTCAAACATTAAGGGGCGGTTTCCGGACAGGGATTAGTTTATACCAGGACCAGGCCTTAGTTACATTAGGATATTTAAGTCGCTTTAAAAAAGCAAACCTCACAAAAACATCACTGGTGTGCATCTGGAGGCAAAACAAAAACACTGATATATTGTGAGACATGTCGCTGTGAGTTGTTTTCGAGACAAACCTTCAAGCATTGAAGTTTTCTCAAGCCCTGTACAGGAAACTGCCCCTTTATCTGCATTTTGAACACTTGAGGAGTTCTTCTTGTGTAAAGAATATCTCTCCATGTAACATGATGACCTCATCGCACTCCAGTCTTTCAACATTTGCTGAATGTTTGAGGTAAAGAAAGGAGGATCAATTCTGTGCACATTTATGTTCCACCCCAAACCAGTTACAAATCTCACCTAAATATACCCCGTTGAAAAAAACAGCATGATGGTTTGGTATGTTTTGATACTGGTTTGTGCTGGTTTAAGCCGGTCATGTGCTGGTCTGTAGCTGGTTTAAGCTGGTCACACCAGTAAAACAAACCTACCCCAGCATATGATGGTTTGGTATGTTTTGATACTGGTTTGTGCTGGTTTAAGCCGGTCATGTGCTGGTCTGTAGCTGGTTTAAGCTGGTCACACCAGTAAAACAAACCTACCCCAGCATATGATGGTTTGGTATGTTTTGATACTGGTTTGTGCTGGTTTAAGCCGGTCATGTGCTGGTCTGTAGCTGGTTTAAGCTGGTCACACCAGTAAAACAAACCTACCCCAGCATATGATGGTTTGGTATGTTTTGATACTGGTTTGTGCTGGTTTAAGCCGGTCATGTGCTGGTCTGTAGCTGGTTTAAGCTGGTCACACCAGTAAAACAAACCTACCCCAGCATATGATGGTTTGGTATGTTTTGATACTGGTTTGTGCTGGTTTAAGCCAGTCATGTGCTGGTCTGTAGCTGGTTTAAGCTGGTCACACCAGTAAAACAAACCTACCCCAGCATATGCAGTTATTTCTGTCTTGGTGATGGTAAAACACTGAATTAAGTTCGTGCATGAACGATGTTTCAATTTTGTCCACATCGCTGAAAGATCGTGAAGAAACACGTTTATTGTGTTCTTGGGAATGACCTGAACGGTGATTTCACGTTGGTTTTAAGCACAGAACTGATGATGATTTTTGTATTTGTTTGGTCTTTCAGAGCATCGTGCGCGGCAGCTTCATCGGACACGAGGATTATATTTCTGCGGCGATCGCGCAGTTGAGTCGACTGTCAGTGAGCAGCTCGAACTCTTTGCGGCGCAGCAGCCCGTCTCAGCGCAGACGCGCGCAGTCTCTCGGCCGCCTGACAGAAGTCACCGAAGGGGAAACATACGAGTATCAGGGCCTGAATGAAGCCAATCAGAGAAATGGAAAACAGGTCACAGACTGGCTCACGAGATCCCGACAGGTCCACAGTGAAAGTGGAAGTCCACGGGCCTCGTCTAAGAAGACCTTTGACCCCAGTGACAACCGACCGAGAGCCAAGTCGATGTTGATGGAAGAAACGGCGCTCATGCCTCGGGATATCTTACTCCTGCCTCGAGCTGCTCGTGAACGCCTCGTGGTTTCAAGAACAGGCGTCAGAAAGAGCGAAAGGCCCGTGTCGTGTCTCTACAGCACGTACAGTGCGGATGACCAATCAAACATCTCACCTAGCGCGAGCGTGCGTCAGACAAGAGCGTCAACGCCCGCGAGACCGAACTCCGCTTACAACTTCAAGGTGTTTTCCGATCGTTTCCAATCAAAAAAAGTTTCAAAGCAGTTTCCAATGACTAATTATGACTAATTATGAAATGTTTTGTGTCACACGTGATGTCAGTTATCAAAAAGACTTATTACAGGAGTACACACGATCTGAGTCTTAAAGGGACAGTTCGCCAAAAATGAAAACTCTCTCGTAATCTCTTCATCATTTAGAGACCACACGAGGGAGAATAAATGACGTCAGAATTGTTTTTATCATTATATCATAAAAGAACAGATTCCCCAAAAAAGGTTTTCTCACCTGTTTACAGTCTGAAGGGCCTCTTTCCACCCTTATAGTGTGCTATAGTTATTTTAAACCTTAAATAAGAAAGTGTACTTAAAGTTGACTTTTTATAAACTTCCTAGAAATGTTTATAAACTTCCCAGAAAGACACATTTTAAAACTGTCTGTCATCCCCCTTTTTCGAGGGCGGGGCTAAAAAGTGATTAGAACTTTTAAATTAGTTTGACTCTGAAATGCTTCTGTGTAGACACCTAAACTTGGTCTTGTTTTAAAGAATAGATTCTTTACTTTATTGTAAAGTCATTTGGAGTGAAAAATGAAATAACAATTGTTAAAGCAGTTTAATTGTACGTTAATAATAATAAAATATTCAATAAACATTGTTTTATTTGACTAAAAAATCTAAAAAAAACTTTTCTCGTCAAAAAAAACCATGAAAATTAAAGATGTACTTCTAAACTAGTTTTGTTTCAAATTTCAAGCTGAAATCACAAAAATGAGCTTTAATCGTAACACCAACAACGGCCACTAGGTGTCATATAGGCTCCAATGGTTTACTGCATATAAATTACAAATGAATACATCTCATCCTAATATATAAGAAGGACATTGTTGGAGCTTTTCAATGATATAAAAGATTTTCGAAAAATATGTTTATGAATATGTCATATTTATAATGGCACCAAATGGGCCCAGTGACATTTGAGAAAATGACTTTAACTATTTCTATTTCTATTGCAAAACAGTTTCAAAATATAAAAAAACGACATTCTTAAAGCTTTCCAATGATATATCATTTGTCAGGATTAAAATGGAATTCAGTGTTTCACTGAAACAGTGACATTTAGCAGCATTTAATAGTTTTTATGCTCATTATTTATTTTTGTAAATCAATGGTCAAATATGTATTCTTTGAGTCTTAGAACTTTCTTATGAAATATAGTTTGTTATGAATGGATTAGATTTTAGTTGTGAAATGTTAATATAAACATTTTCCAAAATTGGAACCGAGACAATTAAAGCGTTAAATTACACTTAATAATACACTTTTAGAAACATATTAGTGCGCCAATTTACTCCCCAGTAGTATTGAAAGAGAACACACTTAAAGTACACTTACTTCAGTCTCAGTCACTGTTCTGTTGTCTGAAGAACAAATCAAATGTCTGTTTGTTTTTGTTGTTCTAAAGATCAATTCAGCCGGTGACCCGGCCGGACCCAACCCCGCTGACACCAGTAGTCCAAAACCAGTTCATGGATCCCTCGCCCGCCAGACTCCACGTCAGTTTTGTAACGACACCACCAGACATTCACTCATCAACATCTCAACCTCTTCATCTTCAGTCCCACCGACGCAGGACAGCCCGTCCCAGCCCAGACCCTCGCCCACCGGCTCCTCCGCGAGTCCATCGGGTACATCGTCGCCCTGTCTCAGACCAGCCCAAACACCCGGCGTCATCACAGAACCGCCCAAAGTCACTCATGAACAATTCAAAGCTGCGCTTCAGATGGTCGTGGACCAGTGTGACCCTCGGACGTATCTGGAGAACTTTGTGAAGATCGGAGAAGGCTCGACGGGTGTGGTGTGTATCGCTCGAGAGAAGCACAGCGGGAGACAGGTGGCGGTGAAGATGATGGACCTGAGGAAGCAGCAGAGGAGAGAGCTGCTCTTTAATGAAGTCAGTTTATTCACATCGATAGTGTGTCACTTTACAGTTTGTGTGAGTCCCTGATAATGTTGTGCATGTGACAGGTGGTCATCATGAGAGATTACAGACATAAGAATGTGGTGGAGATGTTTAAGAGCGCTCTGGTGGGTGAAGAGCTGTGGGTTATTATGGAGTATCTGCAGGGCGGAGCTTTAACCAACATCGTTTCTGAAACCAGGTGACACAAACCTTTGACCTTTAGAAGCTCACATGTGCACTTCAGTTCACCTGAAACATTTCTTTCATATTTCATCAACAAATACACTTTTGTACTTGATTGACCCACACTCATGTTGTTCCAAACCTGTGTGTTTGTTTGTTACTCTGTTAAAGTTTTTACATGAATCTCATGTTGCGCTGTTCTCACTTTACCTGTGTTGTATGTGTTGTGCGTTGTGTTGTGTGCTGTGTTGTGTGGTCCGGTGTGTTTTTTGTGTTTCGTTGTGTGCGTTGTGGTGTTTTGTGTTGCATTGTGGTGTGGTATGCGTTGTGTTTTGCATTGTGGTGTGTTGTGTTTTTTGTTATCTTCATTGTATTGTATTGTTGTGTTGCGTTGTGTGTTCTGTTGCATTGTTTTTTGCGTTATGGTGCGGTGTTTTGTCTTGCGTGTTGTGGTGTGCTTTGTGTTATGTCTGCGTTGTGTTTTGTGTGTTTCGTTGTGTTGTATTTTGTGTTGTTGTGTGCTGTGTTTAGACTGACAGAAGAGCAGCTGGCTACAGTGTGTGAAGCTGTTCTTCAGGCTCTGTGTTATCTTCACGCTCAGGGTGTCATTCACAGAGACATCAAGAGTGACTCTATATTACTGACACTGGACGGACGGGTGAGAACACACAAAACAAACACAAACACACACACTCTGTACAACTCCTGCTCTTAACACACTGCTGTTCATGCTGTGAATAAAACATTTCAAAGACAAAAATATTGTTTAAAAAGAACAAACCAGTTCTGAAATTATTCTGAATCTGCCATGATGATTTTCATGATAATTCACATCAAGTTTATTTCTATAATACTTTGTTTCAAAATTTGAATTATTGCAAAGCTTTTCTACAGAAACAAACATCAGACATATTCAAATAGGAGTAAAGTCTTTAAAGTCACAGTGAAGTAAAAATAAATCATATTTTTTCATGAAATATAGCAGCATATATGTATATAGTGGGTCATTTTCTTCTTTAAATTTGTGTGTCCTCATAATCTTTAGTTAAAATCTTAGCTTAAATGGCTTCAGAACAACACACTGATGTTGATGCTCTCTTGTGATGATGCGTCATACAGGTGAAGTTGTCAGACTTTGGATTCTGTGCTCAGATCAGTAAAGACATCCCCAAGAGAAAGTCATTGGTCGGAACACCGTATTGGATGGCACCAGAAGTCGTCTCAAAGACGCCCTACGGCACCGAGGTGAACGAAATCATTCCTGAAGAAAAAGTTGTAAAGTTTGTTTTAACTGACAGATACACAATGTTTAATGATTCAGAAAAGATCCAGCCGCTCAGAATTCTCTCAAGACTGTTTCATTCCAGTTTACAAAAACCTATTTCACTCTTTTTTTCATGAGCAGATCTTTTGTTAGAATTGCTTTAATTCTACAAAACGTTCCTGCTGTTGACAAATTGGACTTTTAGTGAAATGAAGTAGCACTTGTTGATTTAATGTTTTTTAACTTTATTGGACAGCTAAACACTTTGAAACAGTATTTTCACATTTATCAGCTTCAAATGAAAGTTGATTTAAAACTCCTGTTTAGTCCTAAACTGTGTAAATATAGGCACCTGTTGATACAGTTGGATTGTAAAATCCATTGTGAACACTCTTTTTAAATATTGTGATATGTATCTAATCCCCGTTGTTTAAAGAATCATCACTTGACTGCTCATTTTATTACAAACATTTAACCGCATAATACCAAACATTTTTAACTGAAAGGTTAATGTTTTATTCAGACGTCAGTATGTGTGTTGTCTTTAGGTGGATGTCTGGTCTTTGGGCATCATGGTGGTGGAGATGGTGGATGGAGAACCTCCATACTTCAATGAGACACCCATAGCAGCCATGAAGAGACTGAGAGATGAGCCGGCACCTACTGCCAGAAATATACACAAGGTACGAGTAGAACACAACATCGACAAACAAGTTATTTTTTTCCATTGACAGGTATAACTTTACACATTATTTAAGATATTAACTTTTTGTAAATTTACTAATATCAATGTGCTAGTTTATAAACATGTACTTTTAAGCCGACTTCTCAGTAAACCACTAGTTTATGGTCGTTCTCAATGGCTTTGGCTCATTTCTCGACTGAGACTTTATCTTCTCTAAACTGTAAGTTCAATGGTCACAACTGTTTGCTGGAACATTAAAATGTAGTCCATGATTCAAAACATTTAATTCTTGCTTTAAAAGTTAGCTTTTTTGTCAGACAATTGGCCAGTGCCACCAAATAAAAAGTGTTTTTATGATCGTGTGAGCCGTACTCAGGGGCGGACTGGGAAGGAAAATTGGCCCTGGATAATTGAGTTGCAGTCCGACTCACTCATCAGCTTCAATACAAAATTTCAAACAAAAATGTGTTACTGTAATATACCAAAATCTTATAAAAGTTACAGTAGGTAAAGATTCACTGGGAATAATCAGTACTGAAGTACCCAGAAAAATATTGATAACAGATTTTTTTGTGTGGATTTAAACTGAAAAAGTTGCTATTTTTACTGTAAAATTACAGTTTTATACATGTTGCAGCAAACGACATGTTACACAAAATGACTGAATTTCTCTGAGAATCAGCTTTGATCAATAAGCTATATTCTTTTAGTTATTGTGCATAATGTTGAGAATTGTGCATTTCCTTTTAGACACATCTGCAAAACACAGGCAAATTGTCTGAGTCAATAAGAAACTCAAGTCTGTTGTTTAGTGTTCAGACACCCAAACTTCTTGTTTTGAGAGAAAAAAGTCTCATTGGAGAAGTGAGTCAAAGCGACTGAAATAGTTTCTGAAGATCTTTCTCTGCAGATTTCTCCGGTTCTGAGAGACTTTCTGGACTCGATGTTAACTCGTGATCCTCTGAAGAGATCGAGCGCTAGTGATCTGCTCCGGCACCCATTCTTACTTCAGAGCGGATCTCCTCGATGTCTGGTTCCTCTGGTGGAACAGCACCGCAAGCGCATGTCTCGCTGCTGAGAAGAGCATTCTCACCCTGATGTACTTCATCATGACACCAGTCTTTCATGAGCACTTTTCAGACTTCAGAGAACCTCTATGAGAGTGTTTGAGGGATTTATACTTGTGAGCTCAAAAAATGGTTTGTTTGTACAACATGTGAGGATTCATTTTGATTCACGTTGACATCGAAAATAAAATTTTGCTATTGTTGTTGTACAATAACATGATGTGTCATGATAAATGTATAAATGGAGCTAAACTTACCAACTTCTAAACCACTTCACTGTGTGTACATGAAGAGTTTGGTACCAAAATAAGATAACTATGTTTAAAACAAAAATCCTGTTTTTTTATTGTGCATTCTAATTAATCTCAATCAACTGCAGTTGGTTTGATTTGATTTGAGCCATAATAACGAAAGAATACAGCTAACTAAGACAACAAAAACATGATAAAAAAAGATTTTTTGAATTTTTTATCTCATTTTGGAACCAAACTCTTCAAATAATAAATATAATTCTGCACAAATTTGATTTGTAAAGCACTAATGTTTCATTGTTTCAAAGCAACTTTAAAGGGAAGAAACAGAACGCAGTAGAAAACAATACACTCAATAGTATTATAAAATTATATTGTATATTAATTATTTTGTACCGTATGCAACAGTGATCTTGGATCTCTTATAACTGCAGTGTTAGAAAAATCACACAACTACAGTTATATTAATATATTGAGTATATAGACTTAATTTAAACATTTAGACTACAGGAATGACATTTTTAAGGCGTTGTCAAAGTTTAATAAATGTAGTTCTGTTCATCTTTACGTAAACGCACATGTGAAGCGTGTGAAGTGAATGACCGAACGGTTAGGTGACAGATTATCTGTTAACTGATAAAGTTGTTGTTTGCACTTAATGCTCAGTGCTGCTGCTCTTCAAGTGGACAAGACTTTAAATATAGAAGAAAATATCTAAAAGACACTTCATTTGTTAACGTTAGTAAATGCATTAACTAACATGAACTGAGAATGGAGAGGTTTTATCATGTTTCAATCCTTGTTAACATCAATATAATCATTCATGTTAGTTAAGTGTGCATTGACAAATGTTAACAGTTAGTTTGTTTGATTATAAAAACATATTGTAAAATAAATGTAATTAATAAGAACCAATGAAATAAATGCTGGTGAAGTATCGTTTCTGGTTAGCTAATGTGTGAAGTCTTTAACAATCTTTACACATTACAGCTTTATTACTGTTACCAATATTTGTGTGGACGAGTAAAGAGACGCTCAAATCAGATGCAATATTTGAGTTTTGTTTAATATTTAGCTCGAATGAAGGGAATTAAATTGTGTGCTTTAAATGCTTCAGAAACATTCCTTAGATATTAAGACTTCTTAAGATATATGTTTGTTTTGTGTCTCACTGAAGAAAAAGTAATATACAGGTTTATACCCACAAGAGAGAGAATAAACGTTTTATTATTAAATGGATTATTTCTTTAAGAATACATGCTCAAATTTAGCCTCTTTGCTTCAATGAAAGGAAAATTCTTAGTTCATTTGTTATGGTTATTGGATGAAGTCTAACAGCTCGTAAGAGGCAATGCTCAGGATTAAAATTAACTTGAGTAACTTAATGTGAAATATTTTTGCTTATATATCATTTGTTAGGAACACCGGACTTTACTCATGAAACACAAGTACTTAAATTATATTACAAAGTTTTTATTGAATGAGATCCAGTAAATGTCAGTCAGATAACACAACACATTTATCTTCATGCTCGTGCTATTTGAAGAGTGTTGCTGAGGCGAGATGGTTTAGGACGTCCTCCACTGAGACATCTGCCGTCTCTATCAGAAAACCTTTGATAATCTTACCGCTGTAAGATTAAACAGACACACAACTAACTCTGTTCTCTTACTGAAGACTTTCATGTGATTTGTTAAGAATTACACATAGTAAAAGACAAACATCAAATCAAACATGATCGTATCACACAGTTAAAGATATAACTTATTTACATATTTAATGTAGTGTTTGGGTGTTCTTCTGACAAATAAGGAAATTACTAACTATTCTTGACAACCGGACTATCGGTTGTGAAATAATAGAAATATCACAATTTCGAAAAGCTGAAAACTTTTAATGATGTGTAGTTTGTAAACCACAAGCACATAGCATACCTACATTCATGTTGTACACATCTGCAAAACAAAGAAGCCGTGCACATGAACAGGGGTTCAATCATACAAAGAAAACAACTAATGTAAATCACAATATATTGTTAAACAGGATAATGAACAAGAAATCCTATCATGAAGGTCTATCTAATATTTCTGAAGGTTGAGCAGTACATGGAAACATTCTTAGAGGTGATAGCTGTCTATATAAGGACATCAACAACTAAAGGTCTCATTACTGACCCCACACCACTTGAAACTATTGATAACAACACGTGTTACTTTATTTGCTCTCCTTGTGTTCTGTGCATCCTTATTTGGCTCTTGGTTAGTCTCTATAAAAACCGAGCGCTGGCGCTTTGTGCCATCTAAAGTTTCCTCAGCAGAGGTCTGTTCATCAATTCTCACAGTACCTGTAAGACTCCAGCTGTAACAATGGGTGATGCTCTGATGGCAGAGTTCGGAAAGGCTGCTCCCTACCTGAGAAAGTCTGATAAAGAGCGTCTGGAAGCTCAGACGAGAGCCTTTGACATCAAAACTGAATGCTTCGTTGCGGATGAAAAGGTTGAGTTTGTTAAGGGGAAGATCGTGAGCAAGGATGGTGGGAAGGTCACCGTGAACACTGACGACGGCAGAACGGTGACCGCCAAGGACTCGGACGTGCATCCCCAGAATCCACCGAAATTTGATAAAATCGAAGACATGGCTATGCTCACTTTCCTCCATGAGCCTGCGGTACTGTTCAACCTCAAAGAGCGTTACGCAGCCTGGATGATCTACACTTACTCGGGGCTGTTCTGTGCTACGGTCAACCCTTACAAGTGGCTACCGGTGTATGACTCGGAGGTTGTAGCTGCTTACAGAGGTAAGAAGAGAACAGAGGCTCCTCCTCATATCTTTTCTATCTCGGATAACGCATATCAATACATGCTGACCGATCGAGAGAACCAGTCTGTGCTCATCACCGGAGAATCCGGTGCCGGAAAGACTGTCAACACCAAGAGGGTCATCCAGTACTTTGCAAGCATCGCTGCTGCTGGAGGAGCTGGAAAAAAAGACTCTGGCAAGGGAAGCCTGGAGGATCAAATCATTCAGGCTAACCCTGCACTCGAGGCCTTTGGCAATGCCAAAACACTGAGAAACGACAACTCGTCACGATTTGGCAAATTCATCCGTATTCATTTCGGGACAAGCGGCAAACTCTCCTCTGCAGATATTGAAACGTATTTGCTGGAGAAGTCTCGTGTGACCTACCAACTAAAGGCTGAGAGGGACTATCACATCTTCTACCAGATCTTGTCCAATGAGAAACCTGAACTCCTAGACATGCTGCTGATAACCAACAATCCATACGACTACTCATACATCTCTCAAGGAGAAGTAACCGTGGCATCTATCAATGACAACGAGGAGCTGATTGCTACCGACAAGGCCTTTGATGTACTTGGCTTTACAGCAGAAGAGAAGATGGGAGTCTACAAACTGACAGGTGCTATCATGCACTACGGCAACATGAAATTCAAACAGAAACAACGTGAAGAGCAGGCAGAGCCCGACGGCACAGAGGACGCAGATAAGGCATCTTATCTAATGGGGATGAACTCGGCTGATCTGTTGAAAGGCCTCTGCCATCCAAGGGTCAAGGTAGGCAACGAGTATGTCACTAAAGGACAGAGTGTAGACCAAGTGTATTACTCAGTTGGCGCAGTGGCAAAGTCAGTGTACGAGAAAATGTTCAACTGGATGGTTGTGAGAATCAATCATTCCCTTGACACCAAGCAACACCGGCAGCATTTTATCGGTGTGCTGGATATCGCTGGCTTTGAGATCTTCGATTTCAACACATTTGAGCAACTCTGCATCAACTTTACAAACGAAAAGCTGCAACAGTTTTTCAACCACCACATGTTTGTGCTTGAGCAAGAGGAGTACAAAAAAGAGGGGATTGAATGGGAGTTTATAGACTTTGGTATGGACCTTCAAGCTTGCATTGATCTGATTGAGAAACCCCTAGGTATCATGTCCATTCTGGAGGAAGAGTGTATGTTTCCAAAAGCTAGTGATCAGACTTTCAAGGCAAAGCTCTATGACAACCACCTTGGCAAAACGAACATTTTCCAGAAGCCACGTGTTGTGAAAGGGAAGACAGAGGCACACTTTGCTTTATCTCACTATGCAGGCACTGTTGATTATAACATTTCAGGCTGGCTGGTGAAAAACAAAGACCCACTGAATGAAACAGTTGTCGGGCTCTATCAAAAATCCTCTTTGAAGTTGTTGAGTCATCTCTTCTCGAGTTATGCAGGAGCAGAAGGAGGTGAAAAGTCAGGTGGGAAAGGAGCCAAGAAAAAGGGCTCGTCTTTTCAAACAGTGTCAGCCCTGCACAGAGAAAACCTTAACAAATTAATGAACAATCTGAAAACCACACACCCACACTTTGTCCGCTGTTTGATTCCAAATGAGACCAAGACTCCTGGCATCATGGACAACTGCCTTGTCATGCATCAGCTTCGCTGCAATGGGGTTCTAGAGGGTATCAGGATTTGCAGGAAAGGTTTTCCAAACAGGATACTCTATGGTGATTTCAAACAGAGGTACAGAATCCTGAATGCATCTGCCATCCCAGAAGGACAGTTCATTGAGAACAAAAAGAGCGCTGAGAAGCTGTTAGGCTCGCTGGACATTGACCACACACAATACAAATTTGGACACACAAAAGTCTTCTTCAAAGCTGGCCTGCTCGGTACGCTGGAGGAGATGCGAGATAATCAACTTGCTTCTATCCTCACAAGGATCCAAGCCTACGCCCGTGGCTTACTCATGAGGGTCGAGTACCAGAAACTGGTGGAGCGCAGAGATGCTCTAATGGTCATCCAGTGGAACCTTCGTTCCTTCCTCGGTGTGAAAAACTGGCCGTGGATGAAACTGTTCTTTAAGATAAAACCTCTGCTGAGGAGTGCAGAGTCTGAAAAAGAGATGGCAAACATAAAGGACGAATTTAACAAATTGAAGGAAGCGTTGGAGAAATCTGAGGCTAGGAGGAAAGAGTTGGAAGAAAAGATGGTCACAACCCTTCAAGAAAAGAACGATTTGCTACTTCAGCTGCAGTCAGAGCAAGACACCTTAACTGATGCTGAGGATAGATGTGAACAGCTCATAAAAAGCAAGATCCAGCAGGAAGCTAAAGTAAAAGAGCTGTCAGAACGCATAGAGGACGAGGAAGAGATCAACGCAGATCTCGGAGCCAAAAAACGTAAGCTGGAGGATGAATGCTCTGAGCTCAAGAAAGATATAGATGACCTTGAGCTGACACTGGCCAAAGTTGAAAAAGAAAAACATGCCACAGAGAACAAAGTAAAAAATCTCACTGAGGAAATGGCTTCCCTTGATGAGAACATAATGAAACTCACCAAAGAGAAAAAAGCTCTTCAAGAGGCTCACCAGCAGACCCTGGATGACCTGCAGAGCGAGGAGGACAAAGTGAATACGTTGACCAAAGCTAAAGTTAAACTTGAACAACAGGTGGATGACCTTGAGGGCTCACTGGAACAAGAAAAAAAAGTTAGGATGGACCTAGAACGCAGCAAGAGAAAACTGGAAGGCGATGTTAAACTCACTCAGGAAAATGTCATGGATTTAGAGAACGACAAACTGCAACTTGAGGAGAAACTCAAAAAGAAGGACTTTGAAATCAACCAGCTCCATGGAAAGGTTGAAATTGAACAAACCGTCTCAGTGCAGCTTCAGAAAAAACAAAAAGAAAATCAAGCCAGAATTGAAGAACTGGAGGAGGAACTAGATGCCGAGCGTGCGGCCCGTGCAAAGGTGGAAAAACAACGATCTGATCTTTCTAGAGAACTGGAAGACATCAGTGAGAGACTAGAGGAAGCGGGTGGAGCCACATCTGCTCAAGTGGAGCTCCACAAAAAAAGAGAGGCTGAGTTTCAGAAGTTACGCAGAGACCTCGACGAATCAACCCTTCAGCATGAGGCCACAACTGCCACTCTTCGGAAGAAACATGCAGACAGTGTGGCTGAACTTGGAGAACAGATTGACAACCTGCAAAGGGTTAAACAGAAGTTAGAGAAAGAGAAAACGGAATTCAAGTTGGAACTGGATGACCTTTCTTCAAACATGGAGAGTGTTGTGAAGGCAAAAGTCAATCTTGAAAAACTGTGTCGTTCACTGGAAGATCAGATGAATGAGCATCGGTCAAGAGCTGAAGAAGTCCAGAGAGCTCTTAATGATCTGTCCACTCAGAAAGCCAAACTACTGACTGAAAACGGCGAACTTGGACGTCAAATGGAGGAGAAGGAATGCCTTATTTCTCAGCTCACAAGAGGAAAGACCTCCTACACCCAGCAACTTGATGACCTTAAAAGACAACTTGAAGAAGAGGTTAAAGCAAAGAACGCTCTTGCTCACGCTGTACAGTCAGCACGGCACGATTGTGACTTACTGAGAGAACAGTTTGAGGAGGAACAAGAAGCAAAAGCTGAACTCCAACGAGCATTGTCAAAGGCTAATGCAGAAGTAGCAACGTGGAGGGCGAGATATGAAACTGATGGTATTCAGAGAACGGAGGAACTGGAGGAAGCCAAGAAGAAACTTGTTCAAAAACTGCAAGAAGCAGAGGAGGCGGTGGAAGCGGTGAACGCAAAGTGTTCTTCTCTTGAAAAAACGAAACATCGCCTGCAAAATGAGATTGAAGATCTGATGCTGGACCTTGAACGCTCGAATGCTGCATCTGCTGCCCTGGACAAAAAACAAAGATCCTTTGACAAAATCATTGCAGAGTGGAAACAAAAGTATGAAGAGGCACAATGTGAGCTTGAGGGAACGCAAAAGGAATCACGCAGTTTAAGTACAGAGCTCTTTAAACTCAAGAATTCCTATGAAGAAGCTCTAGACCATCTTGAAACCATTAAGAGAGAAAACAAGAATCTACAGGAGGAAATCTCAGACCTAACAGATCAAGTGAGTGAAGGACGAAAAACCATTCATGAGTTAGAAAAACTGAGGAAACAGCTGGAGCAAGAGAAAGCGGAGTTACAGTCTGCACTGGAGGAGGCCGATGCCTCTGTTGAACATGAAGAAGGAAAAATCCTACGAGCTCAGCTAGAGTTCAACCAGGTTAAGGCAGAGATGGAACGCAAGATAGCTGAGAAAGATGAGGAAATGGAACAAACAAAGAGAAACTACCAACGTTTGATTGAAAACTTGCAGGCCTCTCTCGAGGCAGAGACGAGAAGCCGAAACGAGGTTTTGAGAGTGAAAAAGAAGATGGAGGGGGACCTCAACGAAATGGAAATTCACCTGAGCCAAGCCAACAGACAGGCAGCAGATGCCCAGAAACAGTTAAAGATAGTCCAGTCATGTTTAAAAGATACTCAACTCCTGATGGATGACACGCTTCACTGTAATGAAGATCTTAAAGAAAACATCGCCCTGCTGGAGCGCAGAAACAACCTCATGCAAGCAGAGCTAGAAGAGCTGAGAGCTGTGGTGGAACAAACAGAGAGAGGTCGCAAACTAGCCGAGCAGGAACTCACAGAAGCAACGGAGAGGATGCAACTCCTGCACTCCCAAAACACCAGCCTCATCAACCAAAAAAAGAAACAAGACTCTGACCTACTTCAGCTTCAGAATGAGATGGAGGAGCTGGTTCAGGAATACCGCAACGCAGAAGAGAAGGCAAAGAAAGCCATCACCGACGCGGCTATGATGGCAGAGGAGCTTAAGAAAGAACAGGACACTAGCGCACACCTAGAGAGGATGAAGAAAAACATGGAACAGACCATCAAAGACCTTCAACACCGTCTGGATGAGGCAGAGCAACTGGCGATGAAGGGTGGAAAGAAGCAGCTTCAGAAGATGGAGGCCCGTATCCGTGAACTTGAGAATGAGTTAGAAGCAGAGCAGAAACGCGGCTCAGAGTCCATCAAAGGTGTGCGCAAATACGAGCGCCGCATAAAAGAGCTCACATATCAGACAGACGAGGACCGCAAGAACATGGCAAGACTTCAGGACTTAGTGGACAAGCTGCAGTTGAAAGTAAAGGCCTACAAACGTTCTGTCGAAGAGGCCGAGGAACAGGGTAACACTAACTTAGCTAAATTAAGAAAACTGCAGCATGAGCTGGAAGAGGCTGAGGAGCGCGCCGACATCGCAGAATCTCAAGTCAACAAACTGCGAGCGAAAACTAGAGATGGTGTGCCTGGAAAGAAATCTCAAGATGGGTAATGTCTCAACAGTTCAGCTTACAGACATTTGCTTGATCGTTAAAGATTAAGATAACACGTTTTTAAAAATCGTAGAAGGAAATATCTATCAAACATTAAATACATTAAATACTAAAGAGACAATGCATGTTAACACAATCAGCTGATGAAACTTTGATAATATAAGTGATTATTTCAAATTGAAGAATTATTCTTGCTTTGAATTTCACATCTGCTTCCATGTGGCAACAGAAATAAAATTCTTTCAAATAGATGTCTCATTCTTGAATGTGTATTGTAATTTCAACCAAATCTCACCTGAGTTAAGCAAGCTTAATTGTTTTAGGGTTTCATTTAAATTAAGTGAAACATCTTTGCAAAATATTCTTCATGCACATCCAACATATACATATACAAGACATTGTTCACAGCACACAATTTCTCTTCATCCACATCTGAAATACACATATTGGGCCTCATTTATGAAACGTGCGTACGACCGAAAACTGGACGTACAGTAGTGTCCACGCAAAACTTTCCATTTATCAATATGGACGTTAGCGGTTGCAACGGTCAAATCTCACAACAGGTCTCAGTTCATGTACGCAAGTTTTGAGATTGTGTAAAGGTCTCTGTACGCTTTACCCTTTTGATAACTTAAAAGAAATAATGACAAATAGAAAGATTTGTTTTTTAAATTGCGTTTTTAAATAGATTTAGATGTGATTTCTTATTCTTGTTACATTAAGTATTTTCCAATATAGCCTTATTATATGATCATTTAATTGTTTGAAATTACAAGGTTAACGTGTGCTTTGGTGTAAAAAAAACATCCTGCTTAGAAACATGTGTCTGTCTCCTCCGCCACAGACCATTATCAGCAAATTATATCTACATTCGTTTTTAAATTAACACATTAATGTAACTAAAACAAAGTTTTCAAGACTGGAGTTAAATAAATTTTGTTTAAATTTAAATGCATTACACAACCAAACTAATTTAAAGCAACAACAATACTTTCAATGTAAAAATAATAGTGAAACACTATCAATAAAATATAAAATATTAATAAAATATTTGCGCTCATTTTTACAAAACATAAATATCCAATTAACAAAATACAAACCTCAGCTGGAGTTCAGATCAGTTTGGTTCTGTGCTCGTTTCTACGTTAGATTGATAAACGACAATTTGATGTTTGTTTCACAGAACTTAATGTATATGTTCATAAAAAAACAAGGAAACAATTAATTTATCCCATATTTATTTTCCCATTTCATTCAAGTTGACCAAAAGCAATTTGTAAATCGGTTGAGGACAACCACAAATGGGAGCCAGGCTGAACGGAGATTTTCTTACAAAAATAGGAGACTCAACGTTCTTCTGTCTCCTATGCATTAGCAGTAACCACAAACATGAAAATGCCCCAAGCTATTAAAAGTACTATTGCAACCGATTTAACTCCATAAAACACAGCTGATCCACTTTATTTACATTCTTCACAGACAGCATGCAAAGCTTCTAAACTTCCATTTAGAATACAAGATTATTTACATTAGAACACACAAAAAACAGCAAAACATTTCTTTAAAATGCCTATGATTCTTTCTCAAGATTAGGGCTGTCAAACGACTAATCGTGATTAATCGCATCCAAAATAAAAGTTTGTGTTTACATAATACATGTCTGAGTGGTGTGCATATTCATTTTGTATTTATAAACACATACATGCATACATTTAAGAAAAATATCAAATCTCAAAGTGTATAAACATTTATGTCTATAGTTCCAATTATTGGTAAATATAAATAAATACATGTAAATATTTCCTAAACATGCAATATATGCCTGTATGTTCTTGTGTTTATAGATACAAAATTAATATGCACAGTACACAGATATATATTACGTAAACACAAACTTTTATTCTGGATGCGATTGATCGTTTGACTGCCCTACTCAAGGTGCATTTTGTCTTGTACTTTCAGCACTCTGATAACGGATATATGCCACAAACTTATTTACACAAATTTCTATATGCATGAAAAAAATCTCAGGCCAGGATATATACAAACATAAAATATTTCCCGATTTTCCAGCATGACTTACACATCACATGCATTAGTTCATCAAGAGATGTAACACGAGAAATGCAGCAGGCCGTTCCAATTCTAATAACACAACTGATACAGTTCCTGTGAAAATCCAACGTCACACAACTGGCAGCTCGATGTTTTAAAAAACAAAACCAAGCCAATATTGCTGTCGTTTCTCCGGGCGAACACACCCGCCATGTTTTACTCACACACACGTAACAGAGTTGAGTGCAGGACACCTTGTTTTTTTAAAACAGCATAAGGTGAGCTGCACGCTTCCAAAAAACTGATTTAAGTTAAAATACTTGAATGAGATTTTCTCACGGCCCGAGCAGACAACGATAACCGTTTGGAAGACTATGTCTATTGCACCGATTAAGAAGTGTAACCGTTGGACAAACGATCAAAACAACATTAATATTTTCACAAATTTGACGGAGCCTCTCAGACTACGAGATTCACAGCGCATAATATTAAAACAAATGCAGATCAGGACATCTTTTGGGGTAGAGGTCATGTTTAATTTCCAACAGATTCAGTTTAATATGTTTGCATTGTCTACACCTCATCGTTTTTAGTGTTGAAAATGAAACATGACACCATCTCTCACCAGAGTAGTTTTTTTAGAAATTACTTTGCATCTTTTTAGGGCAGCACATGTCGGCAAAGCCAACAGATGATTTTTCTAGTTCTGCCGTGTAAAAACAAAAGGTGCCGTAGACAGCTGTCCATTTCATCAACAATCTTACTTTCACAAGTCGCATTCGTATGCTGTTCTTATAAGGCAGAAAAAGAAAACACATTTCTCTTTTATCTTGTTGTTAAATATTATAGCATATAAAAAATAAATATTTACAACCGCAGCAGTTCTTGGAGATCAACGGAAAGTACATGTTTACAGAAGGAAAAGTTGTGCAATTCTGTTTGGTAGGCGGTCAGCCGTCAAACTAGTTCCTTCCGTCAGCCGCATAGAGAGAGTGACTCACAAACTTGACGGATGCGTTTGCTGTTGTAGCGCAGCGTGATGGGCGGGAGCCGGTTCGCAGTCTTTACGACCCTCGTCCGGTCGCACGTACATGAGGAAGAGGGTGACGGTGGCGAACGTGGCGGCATTGACGGGAAACGCCCGGAGCAGAGTGGAGGTCAGTCCACGCGTGAAAACCCTCCAACCTTCTCGCTTGATGCTCTTCCGCGTGCAGTCCATGATACCACTGTACTGGAACTTCCCGCCCACCCCGTCGGCCTGGAGGCGGGACTTGATCACGTCCACGGGGTAAGTAGATAGCCACGACGCGATTCCAGACATGCCGCCAGCAAACAGCAGTTTGGGAATCATGTACGGGTCATCCGGCTCCCAGCCTAGCGAGCGAGTCAGCAGGTCGTACGTCAGGAAGTAAACGCCGAAGCCGGGCGTCTCTCGTATAAGGGTGGTGACCATGCCACGGTTGACCCCGCGCAGACCCTCGCGCTGGTAGATGCGAGCCAGGCAGTCCAGAGAGTTCTTGTACAGCTTCCGAGTCGACGACTTCTTCTCGCCAGTGCCCTGCAACTGCATGCGGGTCTTGGCCAGCTCCATCGGGCAGCAGATGACGCATTGTATGGTGCCGGCCGCCGCGCCGGCCAGGAACTGATTCAGGGGCGTGTCCTCGTCCAACCAGCGCATGGCGTTGCCCTGCACACCGAAGACGATGGCGTTGATGAACGTCAAGCCCATCATGGGCGACCCGATGCCTTTGTAAAGACCAAACGTCTGTTGAGATGATGACAGAAGTCATTGAATAGTCTTGAGAATAATCCTAATAATCTTTTCTGAGTGAAACTGTTGTACAGACATTCAGGGCTGTGTTTACACTGAGCCTCAAAGAATCTGATTTAATTTCAATGTATGACAGCAACAATCAAAACTGATCTGATGTTTCATATTAATCACATGATTTCCAGCAGTCTGACTTTGGTCAAAAATCACATCGTTTTAATGCCGATTAAACTCAATGGGCCTCATTCATGAAACATTGGTAAATGTATGAGTAAATTCAGAGTTATTTGCACGTAAAACAGACATTCCCATAAACTCTCCTTCGGATTCACAAATCTTTCTTTAACATCAGATTTGATAGTAAAATGTGTGTCTGTTAATGAATTCCAATCATTTGTAAACAGGGAGCGCATCATTCACAATTAGCATAATCCCCCCTATGAATTACAGCTACGCAAATGAGGCATCTAGGAATGCTGGAATCCTCCGGACTTCATTCTCTGGTTTGGCTACATTATATTGCATAAATGCATAAGACACTAACAGGCTATTTGCTTACAAATAAATTCATCAATGAAACTATGTCCACCAAAGCGTTTTTCGCCAGCTAAAATAATAATACCTGGTGCTCTTTTGAAAATGACCAGCTGAGCACTTTGGACGCACTGTGTGTTATCACGGAGATGCGTTGGTTAGTCGGTGTGATTTAGAAAAGATTTAAAGAATATTACATCATATAAAAATGCAGTAACCATTAATATTAACTAGTCCAATGTTGTGTATGATGGTTGATCAATGTAGTGTTCGTCCCGCCTCTTCTCGTCTGTGATTGGACGGCTGTGTAAAACAGGACAGTGACGAGCTCTGCGTTTTAACCAAAGTTAAAAGTAAAAAATTATAAAAGACAGGGCATAAGAACGTGTGAAATATTATTATGATACATAGTACATTAAAATGCAGAGTTATCTGTTTGTCTAAAGAATATAGAACATTACGTGTGGTTTTACACACTATTTACACGCTATGGAGCAGGTGTACATTTCTTTTGGTCCAACTAACATTTTGAAAATACAAACATTTCATTCTGCTCGTGTTGCATGAATGAGGCCCAAAGTCTTCCATAATTATGAACATGAATTACTCTAAAGAACGTGTGAGAAAGTGAAAACAGCCATAATGATAATCCATGAATTATTCATATTTCCATTTCCATGAATTTGGAGTTTACCTCCAAGGTTTAACTTATTTGAAAGAATATTAATATTTTATAACTATACAATAAAGTTATTAAACGTAATAATGATTCACAAAAATATAATAACATTTTTTATACCAAGGTCGGTTTGAATACTGGATTCTGATTGGCTGGAAGGTGTGCATAAAAGCCCTTTAACGCAGGGGTCTTCAACTTTTTGTGGCAAGAAACCCTTAGATGAGAGATGCATGGAGCAGGGACCCCCATATACTGAATGTGTAACCGGAGCTACTTCAATAGAAACAACCCTATAGTATTAGCACTTTTATGTTATAGTTGCACATAGGCTCAACACTTTTCTTTGCTATAGATTGCTTGATTATTTTAAGGGAATTGCAGCCTCAAACATTTTCATTTTATTGTGAGATGGACAATTAAACATTTATTTGAACCTTAATTTTTATTAAGGCTTCAATGAGATGACTGACCCTGGTTAATGGCACAAAGACTATTCTAGAGGATGTAGAGGTTATCTCTGGATGCGACAGAAATGAGTGCAGATTTTATGCATTCTGTTGTAAAATCAGACAGTTTTATTAAGTGTAATTATTTTTCCCCTTTCGCTTCTCTGTGTTGGAGAACACACCCGTTTTTATAATTCTGAACTCTGTTGTTTCTCATGAATTAGCATTGTCACAGTGGTTCGTTTTTTCCTGCAGAGCATCATATCAGAGGAACATTATGCAAATGAGTCTGCGTTATTTTCGGGGCAACTTGATTGACGTGCACCATAAGCACATGGTGGGCGTTTCATTGATTTTAAACACGTAGGATAGTTCTGTCAGAGTTTACAATGCAGAAGCGGTGTCATTTATATGTCAAATTAGCGCTTTACACATCTAACAATTTTGAACAGAAGTTCAGAAACATGAGAATGAACTTTATTTGCATGCAACTCCTTTCATGCATACTTTTATCGGAAGGGAGTCAGAGCTCATTCAAACCCTACCAGTTTTTATGATCAAGTTGTAACGTTTCTGGCATTGCTGCGTCCGCTGTCTGAATGGATTTTTTTGTCTGCACACACGTTGTGCACTAGCTGTGCGTTAAAGGATTTTAATGCACCTCCACCTCGCATCGGATGGTTCTTTGCCTCTACGATGTGCATTAAAACCTTTACATATCTTTATCCCACACCAGGAAAATCAGAATTGCCCGTGTGAACATAGCCAATGACAAGAGAGATGATGAAGTCAGTACTTACAGTCTCTTGTCGTATGATGGACTGGAAACAGTGATATGTGCCTCTGTAAAGCGGTTTATCTACACTCTGAACCTGAAGACGAACCTACAGGAAATCACACAAACAACAATCATCAAACATACAAATGAAGCAAACAGAGCCCGCTCAGGTGTCAGGTAAGCAGGACTGGACGATAATGACGAAAAAAGTGATCTGTGATAACTTGCTAAATAATGCAGTTACAATATACAACTAATAATGCTTTAAGTTTGTTAAATTAATTAAATATATTTAAAAACAGATTTTTTTCTGCCAACATACATGTTTGACATTCATCTTGATTACTGATCATCTTCAGACAGTCTCTCCATCTGCATCAACTTCAAACGTTAATTAAACCTAACTTTTGGATTTTTTTTCAATTACTTGCAAATGATGCATTATGGCATTATGATATGCACATTGGTGATTCTTGGGTAATTCTGCTCTATTGTACAGACAAACTGTGAACCGTTCAAGTTTGTTGAGTTTTGTGTTTGTGGCTGTTTAATGTTTTAAAGGACAAGTTTATAACCGTCTGAGCAACTGAAAAAGAATAAAGTTGAGTTTGTGTCACTAGTTTCAGTCAGTTATTTCTCAATGCTAGCAGTAGGATATGCTTTCCAGGAACTCTTGCGTTCACACCCAGAAAAAGCATGTCACAAGGTTCAGAAGGAAAGTGATACGTAACAGCATCTCTTCATTAAACATCAACCCAAAATAGCAGTGAGAAGTGTTTCCTGGCCTCCAGACGACAGCATCAGATGTTAGAAGACACGTTTACTCACCTTAACCGTATCAAACGGATGCCCAACAAGGACGCCGGCGGCACCTGAAAACAACACAAATATACTGATCTTTATAGACACACAAACACAATTATTTTACAATCTGACTTCAATTTTGTAATATAGGCCCATCAAAGCTCATGGGTTTTAATTCTCAAGAAGAATATAACAACTGATTTGATTCTATTTGTTTAATTTTCATGTCATTGGATTGGTCTCTACAGCACGGCCCACCACAGTGAGATGACCATGTAGGACTACAAACCCTTTCTATTGGTCAGAATTTCTCGGTGCGTCACATGGGTTCATGTCAGGGGTTCTGTATTGCACAATGACCACATGATTTCACTACACGTGTTCTGTCTGATGGGTGGTCTGTCGAAGGCGTCGGCCCACCAGGACCAATAAAACAGAGTCAGCTACACAACATATATAGATACAATAGTGACCAAAAAAGAGGTGACATGAAACACTTATTTTTTAATATTTAAATTAAAGCTTGAAAAAAGGGACAGTTCACCCAAAAAAGAAAATTATTTGATCCTTTACTCATCCTTTGAGTATCACATCAAACGTTTATGCATTTCTCTTTCTTCTTCAGAACACAGCTGAAGATATTTTGCAGAACATTGATCATCAAACAACATTGAAGTCCATCGACTTCCATTGTGTGAACACAAAACCACTGAGACATTTCTCAAAATATCTTCTTTTGTTTTCCACTCAAGCGTCAAAGAGAGGTTTTGAACGACCCGAGAGGAAACAAATGATGACAGAATTTGCCTTATCTATTTAAAACTTCACCTGAGCCCATAAATGCACCTGTGCGAAAGCAATGTTTCTAAAGGATCTTGTGTTCAGCTCAAACGAAACACAAGCCGGCAGACAGACGCAGCCGAAGGTGATTGGCTCTCGCAGGGGTGTGTGGATCCCTCTGGTTTCTACAGGACGGGGGCAGACAGATGGGAGGAGGGGGGATATTCTGGGCTCTTCCTGGAACTGCATTTCACAGCAGCACGCGCGTGCATGGCTGTTATTTGTGCAAGAGAAGAGTTTGTTCCCTCAGGAAAGTTCTTATAATACAGATGGTTGAAACATTAAAGGTGAAGCGTGTGGTTTTATTCTACACATTTGTATTAATCAGTTTGTCACACACACATGAAAAATGCGGTTTCTGATCGTTCAAAACGAAACATAAGTAAGGTGATGAACCACATCCAGCCGTGTGTTAAAGGGTTTTAATGCATGATGTGAAGGCCAAGAACTAACCGACATGAAGCGGAGAGTTGTTGCCTCTTTGAAGTGCATTAAAATCCTTTAGCGCACGGCTAGCTGTGCATTATCCCGCTTATACCATGGTCATTTGCCAAAGCTTTTATAGATGTTTACAGTGTCATTTTAGATCAAACAGGTGACAATGATAGTTCATGTAATCAAAGCTACCCGTGCGTTAAAGGGTTTTAATGCACACCTTCCAGCCAATCAGAATCTAGTATTCATACAAAAAATCTGGCATAAATGTGTGTTTGGACTAAAGCAAGCTTTGTTTCTCAATCCACGCAATGTTTACAATGTAACATGTTCAGTGTTTCTGCATGACTGAATCAGTCACAATGTAATTCTTTCACAACTTCAAAACAACCAGCTGGTGTCTTTCATCTTCCTGTTTAACAACATACACCTGTGACAGTAAGATTAATGCCTCACAGAAACTACAAAAAACATTCATAAATACAACATAAAAATACAAGTATTTTATTATACCATAATCTTAATTATACCACATTAACATATTATCATCTAAAGCACACAAAAGAGTAGATGTGGATTTCTTATAAAGAACAGATTTAGTCAATAAACAGGTCAACGGTCTGTCAGCACATGACCGGTGGTAAGTGATTCCAAAATGAGATATCTACGTGTTTATGATGTTCTCATGTTTTTATCGTGTTAGTTAGATGTGTGTTTGAGTTATTATGGCTTAAATCAAAACAAACCAACTGCAGTTTGATTGATATTAATTGAATGCACATTAAAAAACATGATTTTATGAGTTATCCCATTTTGGAATCAAACCCCTCATATCATTCATAATCAATATCCATAATCATTTTATTTCTTAAATGTGAGTGTACGTCAATAAAAAGCATTATAATATGAAACACATATTTCCCTTCTGAGAAACAATACAACAACTGACGGGTTTAATGGTCAGAATGGGAATTGAATTGGCTTTAATGGAAGTTATAATGATGTCTGTGGATGTTTATTGGTGGTCTGTGGAAGACCCAAAACACACAACATATAGGAGTTGTGTACTGGTTTTAATGTTCAACAGCCGATGGTTGGTTCTCACGTGTCTGTAATGGAAACAGGGTTCAAACTAGGGATCTTAATCCACTCGCCCGGGTTAATGATAACGGTGGACGTGGTTTAACCCCTCTTAACGAGCTTAATTTAGTCCTAATCTACCGATTGACTCATCAGACACGACTGTACGGAGTAAAGATGTGTAACTCACCTCCGATGCAGCCCGCGAGGAAGTCCATCACTGACACAAACGGAACTCAAAGAATCTTCGCCTCAGATGAGTCTGCTAATACACGACAGTGAACTCGGTTTCGCTCGGCTATCTCCCGGGCCTGTCCTGCAATGAAATGCTTGTAAATTGCAGCAGTCCTGCAGTTATTATGACGCATTCACGAGACACCGACTGTTGTAGAGTCACGGTCACGGTCAATATCACCTGCTGTATGACTTAACGGCCGTTCGTTTGTGTACCGGAGCCTGACTGAAAGGTGGCGGGAGGAGGTGTGTGTGCGCGCGCCCAATCGCGACTCGAAGCATTTAAGAGGATTTCTCTCGCACACGCTGGCGAGCAGGTCGCGCGGCACTTCCGGGTGTCCGGTTTACTATGGCGAAGGCGCCGATTTTCACGAGAACAGCTTTTCTATTGGACGGTTATGAGGCACGTCCTCGAAAATCTCATTCATATTCAAGAATCACACGTTCCTCCTTTGAGGGTCATGCGTAATGACGTAAAGCGTAATACATATTCATGAGACGTGCCTTCGCTTTAGTATGACCGGTTGAGTCAATTTCCCTGAACGAACAGTCTGAACCAAGCGATTCGTTAATAAATCTAAAATCAACAAAAACGTTTAAAAGCATTTTGTAAAGTTTTCTATTTCTTGTTTCATATAATTATTTCCACCTGCAACCTGCGCAAAGTGTCGAATCAGTTCAAGTGCATCGTTTAAAACACGAACCGGCTCAAATGAACGAATCGCAGTCCTATTGCATCATCAGCGTGTGCGCCGCACACGCGCGGGTACATTTTAACTTGCTTGACATGCTATCAGATCATCTGAATTTAATATGCGCAAAACAACACCGTGAAATACAGATCACAAAAAACGTAAATTAAAAATAAAAGACTGATTACATGGTGATAAAAAGTGAGTTTACTGCTGCTTTAAATATAAATGTAGAAGTGCAGCTGTCATTGAACGCACGTGAGAATGAGGGACTGCTTACAAAACGACATACACGTGCTCTTGTGCAGTCACGCACACTCGAGCGTGTCAAGGTTGCAGCGACTTCTGTGCAGACTGTTTGACGTATTTCAGTAAAGTATCGCGAGTCCTGTTTGCAAGCTTGGCTTTTGAATCGCTCTCGCGATACTTTGATGTCATCCGCCGGTCGATATGCACAGCGCTTCTCTGGATGTATGAAATCAAACGCGACGAATGACTTCGATTACCTAAGCAGGAAGGAGAATGCATTTTGCAGACTTCCTCGCAGGATCTATTGGAGGTATATAACATCTTATTTATTTACACACTATTATATAAAGACAAAGTTAAACCGCTTAATTAATGTGACTTAATATGGCATTGAAGGTAATAGCGATGTGGGGGTTTTGTAACAGTGTACCGTGTTAACTCATGGAAATATTTCATAATCCATTACTCATATAAGATAATACAATGTATGTAGAATTAGACGATCTTTTACATAAGTATCTTTACATCAAATATTATATTTATTTTAATGTGTTTATAGTTGTTGTTTCAGACTAAAGTATTTCTTAAGACAATGAATGGAGTTGTATAGATGTTATTCTACTGTTGACTGTGATGTTGTGTTCCAGGAGCCTGTGGAGTGGCTGTGGGTTATCCTCTTGATACTGTCAAAGTAAATCTATCATTCATGTACACCGCCTCATCATTTCAACTTTCAGATTTAGACTGTCATAATGTAGTTCTTACTCGCTGCAAATGATAAAACAGAATATAACTTTGAGAATGTTGTTGTGTCGCTCACACAGGTCCGAATCCAAACTCAGAAACACTTCACAGGAATCTGGCAGTGTTTCACAACCACTATTAAAAATGAAGGGGTAAGAACTTTATGGTAATTGTGTCATTTGCAAAGGTAGCATCTCTCTGCATGGTTGGTGTGCAGTGTTTGGTGTAACTAAGTAATTACTTACTGTAATTTAATCCTTTTTGCTTGTGAAAGTAAAGTAAGGGATTACTCTTGTTTTTTCTACAATTTTGTTATTGTTACTTCTGATGTCATTAAACTAAATACTGTGTAATATATGTGTGTGTGCAATAGTGGAATTGACATCAAAATTCAAAGTCGAACTTTAAAATCTGTGCTTTAATGTTTAATTCTCACATTTGTATACTTTGGTCAGTTAATAATACTACTTTATGTAGTTTTATATAATTTACTTGAATGAATTACAAATAGCTGTTTCATGTCTTTCCTTGAATCCCTTCCGATAAGAATATAGAAAGTAATACGTAATGATTAATTAAATACTTTTTGGAGAGAGTCATCTAATGACACTATTGAGTATGTAATTAGTAACTGGTAATGAATGACTTTTCAGAGTAACTTATCCAAAACACTGTTGGTAGTGATGTAAGGATATCAAAATCTTACTGCACGATAATACCTCAGTTTACGGTGTAAAGTACAATATTTATTGTGATATTTAAAAGGGCAAATGATGACCTGGAGACGTGCCATAAGCGTCCGGTTTTCTTTATCCTCTAATCATAACTGTTGCTCTGAGGGGTGAGTTATAGGACCTTGAAATCACTTTTAAACAAGAAGGTCACTGCACTGGACCTGGCCAAAGGAAACATCTATTATTCTTCCAACATTCTCTATGTTAGCCTGGAAGACCATCGTTTCATACAGTCATGTGACCACCATAATACTGAGACAATTGACACGATATCAATAATATTCTTACAATCCTTATTATCCTTATGATCTGTGTTAAAGTTTAGTTTCACACGTTTCACAGAGTCAATATGTTCATGTCTTCCTCGTGTGTTTGTTTTCTTGACTTCATGTTGTCGCTGTGCTTCAGGTTCACGGCTTTTTTAAAGGAATGGCTTTACCTGTCACCACCATATCCATGACGTCGTCTCTGGTGTTCGGCACCTATCGCAACTGTCTGCAGTGTTTCAGTCACATTCACGCCTCTGACGGCCGCAACACCAAACTGGAGATTTTCTTGTCAGGTTTTGCTGGTGGCGTGACGCAGGTCTGAGATTCTCTTCACACATCTATCCACACAGTCATTGTGAAAGACTGATTTGAAATGGTACTCAACTTCACAAGATGACACGTAAAGGTTTTCTTTCAGATTTCTGTAATGTCTCCTGGTGACATTGTGAAAGTTCGTCTTCAGTGTCAAACCGAAGGACAGAGGAACGGACTCAACTGTCCCAAACCCAAATATCGTGGACCCGTTCACTGTCTGCTGACGGTCATCAGAGAAGAGGGAGTTGTGGGACTTTATAAAGGAGCTTTTCCTCTAGCCTGCAGGGACGGACCGTCCTTCGCCACATACTTTCTGACGTATGACACGTTGTGTTCTAAACTCAGCAAACCGGGACAGAAGCAGCCAGGTGGGTCGAAAAGATGAACTTTGTGTTCTTCACATAATAACGTTGAGAAACGTACAGAACATCACATGATTTGAATGCAGCGCTGCTGATGTTTTCTGTGGCTCGACAGCTTTGAGTCGTATGATAAAAGTCTGTAGAAGTGTGAAGATTTCATACTCGCTGGATTTCTTTCTGATTACACGGACAGATTGGACGGTGGTGATGTTTTCTGGCGGTGTTGCGGGAATGGCCGGCTGGTCTGTCGGGACGCCCATGGATGTGATCAAAGCCCGTCTTCAGATGGACGGAGTTGGAGAGCAGAAGAGATACAGAGGATTTCTTCACTGCGTTTCTGAGACCGTACGCCACGAAGGTCCATCGATATTCTTCAGAAGTCTGGGAATAAACTGCTTACGAGCGTTTCCGGTGAACATGGTGGTTTTTGCCGTGTATGAGGTGTTGGCTGAGATCCTCAGATCGGCGTCTGTCGGGCCGCTCTTTTGACGGACATCAATCGTGCTTTAAGGATTGTTGTATATTCTCGTGGGGAGTTTATGAGGTGTCTGCTTCTGGCGAGATCACGTCCGGGTCACATCATGTGATGTTGAAATATACAGGAAATGAAGGCGTTTGGTAATGTTGATCAGATAACACTCGCCTCAGGTTACACTTTTGTGCTTTTACGGTTAGCATCGCATTAAACAATGACATAGAGATTTAACACCTTAAAGTAAGAGAAACTAGATGTAAATAAGTAATGACCCATTGAGATGACTACATTTAATGGCTGCTTGCTCAGACAAACAAATAGCATTTATATATATTGATATTTGTAAAATACTGTAACAAACCTTAGAACGAACACGATTTTCCCAGGATCAATATTTGTCATCGTCTTATATTTCAAACTCTTCGTTTTTTTTGTTTCTTTATTTATACGGTCGTTGAACCATTGTGCTTTACAAATATAAATAGTAGAAATAAAAAAGAAAGGCATACAACAGGAAATAAAACGTTTACAAATGCGCACACTCCGGATGACACACATGCTTTAGGCTTTTTCTAAAAGGTGAGTTGTATTTTAAATAGAGATTCTTATTGCCATCATGAATGAAAATCAAATTCACACACACGAGAAATCGATCAATATTTCTGAAGGTGTGAAATATAACATTATTCCAGTAATACATGGTTGATATGAGAGACTGAGTTTATGATGGTTCTTCATCTGCGGTTCTCTGGCGCCATCTATGGACAACCTTCGGTAACACGTCACCATTCATCCTCAAGAGAAACCCTGACAGAACACATCAGTCTAGTCCTTCTACTGGATTCAATGGTTATAATGGGAGTTGTATTGGTTTTAACGGAGACTATAATGGTATGGAAGCAAATAAGAGACATAATGTTTTGAAATTTAACAGCCTATGAATACTTGATTTTGAATTATTTTACTTTGGAAACCATGTATCTGAATTTATTTGTTTCAAATTTACCTCTATGAAATTTAAATATGAAAATTCTTGATTTCCAATTTAAAAACCTGAATTTAATGCTCACAAATTCAGATACAAAAAAAAATCAACTTACAGAATTTCATATAAAATACATTCAGATTGATCAAATTTGATTGCTCTTATTCAGTTCAAAGTTAATACTTTTCAAAGAAAACATATGTCTAATTCGACTGCTCAAATTCAGATCGAAAAATTCAAGTTAAATATTCACATGGTAACATCCGGGCTACCCAGGATAGGAAAAACAGTTGAGCCCAGAGCCCGTCTGCAATTGAACCGAACCAATGAACCGAACCGACGTCGAAAAATTATAATAATAATAGTTCCAAAAAATAATTAGCAACAACATACTTTTGTTCTGTAGAGTCTGATTGTACATAAACAGCAAACTTACCGGAGCGCCTTCGTTTTCCCTAGAAGTCATCTTCTTTACAGATTTAATATCCGTGCCTTGGCCTCTTCTTGGATCATAACAGACAGTCAGGTTGTCGTGCTCTGATAGGCCGCCCGACGTCGGTTCATTGGTTTGGTTCAATGGTTCGGTTCAATTCCAGACGGGCTCTGGGCTCAACTGTTTTTCCTATCCTGGGTAGCCCGGATGTTACCATGTGAATATTTAACTTGAATTTTTCGATCTGAATTTGAGCAGTCGAATTAGACATATGTTTTCTTTGAAAAGTATTAACTTGAAATTTGAGATCTGAATAAGAGCAATCAAATTTGATCAATCTGAATGTATTTTATCTGAAATTCTGTAAGTTGATTTTTTTTGTATCTGAATTTGTGAGCATTAAATTCAGGTTTTTAAATTGGAAATCAAGAATTTTCATATATAAATTTCATAGAGGTAAATTCGAAACAAATAAATTCAGATACATGGTTTCCAAAGTAAAATAATTCAAAATCAAGTATTCATAGGCTATTAAATTTCAAAACATTATGTCTCTTATTTGCTTCCATATAATGGTGTCTGTGGTTGTCTTCTGGTGATGTGTTGAGTTGGTGGGATGTTATCTGAAAGATGTAAAACAGATATCTCACTAAAAACTCTTCCTAAAATAAACCCTGATGGTTCCTCCTCGTATTTGTCATTATATTTTCAGCAGAGATCTCCGTCCTGTTATGTGAAAAACTCACAAATGTGTAAGAACCTCGATGCTTTGAACAAAGATACTTTCAATACTGTGTGCATGAGCGGAAACTTATTCTTGGTATTAGTTTGCTGTGAGTCTGTACAGTAGGAGCTCAATGTTTCTTTTGTTCAGTATTTCAGTATTAAACCTTATGCAACAGTTACACAAGCGTCTAGAGAAGCCGGTTAGCTCACAGCTTACATGAAACCAAAAAGAACGATTTATTCCTGACAAACATTTCCTCGTGTACTTTTGAATCCTTTACAACAATCTGGAGCAATGTTCGTATGATTCCTTCATTCTGCACCGACCCGCCTCCCAAAAGTACTGCAAGAATAAAATTTCTATCTTTTTGAAAAGATTAAAATGACTAGATGTTCTCCAGGGAGATAAAAAACAGACTTCATTCTTCAGACGACAACACAAGACAGAAGTTCTCTTTAAAGAAAGCCTAAACGAATTCACAGAGTTAGAGATTCGCAATCTGACAAACGTGTCCGTCACAGTTTGAGAAGAGATGTCAACGACGTGTCAAACTGAGCTCAGAAATGTCTCGTCTGCGATCAAAAATGGATGTTATTGACGATCTCTGCTGTCTTTTGATATAAATCATAATGTTCTTTCAGTTTACTCTTTATTCTCAGACTTCAAATGACACTTAAGAACGCTTGACTCATACTGACAGTCTGAGAGTAAAGAATAATAAAATGAAGTCTTAACTTGTATGTTTTGTTTGAGAATATTTTTTCACAGCTCTAGAAGCAACATGTTCCAGTTTATAACAAATAAAATAAACAGATATATGAGAGATGGAAGAGTTTTGAGAATAAACCATGTGCACACTGATCATAGAATTTCAAATCTACTTCTATACCTCAATAGAAAGATAAGAATTTGTCCAAAGAGCGATGATGATATAAATCAAAAACTAGGGGAGGTTTCCGGCCAGGGGTTATTTTAAACCAGGACCAGGCTTTAGTTTAATCCGAGGAAGTAGTTTTAAAACATGCCTTTAAAAACATGACTTTTTCCGACAACACTAAAGCACTGATGCATTTGAAGATGTTTTCAGTTTGGACGGCTCTCAGTCTTACTTTAGTCTTACCCCTATAAGTGTGATGTTAGGTTCACTTTCCTCGTGTGCTTGCAGTTTAAAAACAGTTTAAGAAACCGAACTAGAAACACGTCTATCATGTGTGATCAAGTGTATATCTTCTGCCGGAGTTTAAATTCACAACATCACTTGTCATTTTCATTCATGCTTTCATTTGAAGCCAGAAGACTTCTCTGAGCTCTTGAGTTTCAGCTCTTGGCTGTTCTACAATAATCCACTTCCTTTCCAAAAGATCTGAGAGGAACACACACGACTTTCTATAAACTGTAGAACAAGTTATAACATCAGAAAAGTGTGTGGTAACAGCTGCCGTGAAGAACCTGTCATCGATTGTGTCCTCACCGGCCCTTTAAAATCAACACCACACTCAAACACACACACCTTACTTCCTTAAAGTCACAGTTACGTCTAAATCTCAATCCTGTCATCATTGTTTCTTTATCATGTGTTCGTAAATCTGTGTAAGTCTTTCTTCGGCGGGACACAAGAGAAGATATTTTGAGAAATGTGTCAGTGGTTTGTGTTCAGATAATGGAAGTCAACAGAGTTCAGTGTTGTTTGATGATCGACATTCTTCAAAATATGTTCTGTTGTGTTCTGAAGAAGAAAGACACTCACGTTGGTTTGAATAAATGATGAAAGATTCTTTAAGGCACACGTGTGGAGGTCTCTGTATGTTTGCATCATCACTGATTGGATGGCTCTTTCTCTGAAGCTCTTGTGTGTCATCATTCAGCTGTTGCCATGGAGATGAAGCAGCCCATTACTCAGGTTATACATTTTCAAGCGAGTGGCTGTGCAAAAACCATCCCAGTATGAGCTGCGTGATTATGATTTTCAGGTTGATTTTAGTGTCTGGTGTTTATTGGTTGAAAGGAGCACTTCATGCCGAAATAAAAGAGAAGAGAACGATTCTGTCAGTGTCATGCGTGTGTGTGTGTGTGTGTACGTATGTGTATGTATGTTAATGTGAGTAATGAATGACAGAGGTTTGTGCTGAAGGTCGTTCACCTGCTTTAAGGGTCATGGTTAAGTTTGTACATTCATCTGAATTCCCTCCACTCTTCTATACGAGCAGGGACACGTCAGGACAATGCTCGGATATATGAACCTGAACATCATACGTGACTGCAGAGGCGGTTCATGAACTTATTCTGTTATTCTTTAATCAAACCACACGTTTCAAAACCTGGATTTCTTGTGATACGAGTCTTAAAGGCTTTATATACAGACACAAGTGTATCATCGATATAATGTTTCTTATCATTGGATATCAATAATTATTATTATCATTAGAAACCAGAGTCACATGTTAACTGTATTAAAGTGATGTGTGATCCAGTGCTGCGCACGGGTTGTTATGCAACAGAACTAGATTGTGCACACTGTAAACCCAAATGTTCAAAATAATCAAACACATTAAGTAATGTAAACTTAATTTTTATGAAAAAGTTATACTTTCTTAAATATTTTCAATTCCTGAAATACTTTTGCGTGAAATATAATGACTATTTTTGATCAACTTGAAGTTTTGACGATAAATTATGTCTACTTAATTTCAGAAAAACGATAAATTAAAATTTAAGTCGCACTAAATAAGATTTGGTATACTTAACAGTAATCAAAATTTGAAGGTTCTGTTTACTTAAACCAAGAACCCCTAAAACCCAAAATATTTGAGTATTAACAACTTTTACAGTGAAGAGTTTGGTTCCAAAATGAGCGACTCCATTTTTAAAAATGGGCAAAAAATCATGTTTTTATTGTGTTAGTTGGCCGTATTTGTTTAGTTATTGTGGTTTAAATCTAAACACACCAACTGCAGTTTGATTGAAATTAATTGAAATGCACAATAAAAAAACGGGTGGTTCCACAATAACATATTTTTGTATTTCATTCTCATTGCAAAGTTTTACAAAATTGTAAGAACGGAGTTATCTCGTTTAGGAAGCAAATTGTATCGTCGATTGTTTTATCGACCAGCCCTAACTGAGAAACGGGCCCTGATGATTTTTTTTCATATCAAAAGCGATTTGGTCACTCATTTACATTCTACATCAATGAAACTTGAAAGAAAATATGTGTTTCTTCTTTATGATCTCTTCAGTGATCTCTTCAGTAGAATACGAATAGCCACCATTTAATAAATTGGCTTAAAATATAATTTCTTTTTACATGTTTTGTGGGTGAATATTTCTGACCCCATGCGTGAAATTCCAGCTAAATTGCAAAATCTAATAATGACATCAGGAACATGAAAAGGAAAACACAAACAAACAAGTACGTAGAGGTAAAGTGTGAATATAAATGATTGAGTATATGATCCATTTTGGTAGACGGTTCATTTAAGATATGTGTTGGGTACATTACTCTGAAAAAGTAATCCATTACTAGTTACTAATTACATATTCAATAGTGTCATTAGATTACTGAACAAATGACTCTCTTCAGAAAGTATTTAATTAACTATTACTAATGACTTTCTATATCTTACACCCAACACTGGATCTGAGAAATAACGCCACATTTTGATATTTTGCATCACATAAAAATGACAAGCTCATTTAAATCTCCATAATTCATCCCAACATGTAAAGAAAAGAAATGTATATTTGGCTTCTATTTGATTTGAAACTGTACTGCCAGAGGTCAGATTGAGACTCCTCGAGCAGAAAAACCTTTGTACAGTTTGTCAGAATGATGACCTGCGTCGACCCACACAGAAAACACGTTGGACGGTGGTCAGGGCAATATTTTGACATCTGCATTGACCCTCAGTAAACATTAAACAGATTATTGATGTACAGCGATCTATGGACCCGTGTGTTCCTCACATATTCATCTATATGTGCTTCTCTATAGGGGATTCTGTCAGGACTGCAGATTTCACACCATGTCCTGTGTTCACCTCATGACTTTATCTGCCAACCCAGAGTTCACCCGAGGCTCTTCTGAACTCAAATCACTGATCACTTCACTTCACATCATCAAACATACAGAACAGGACAACAGTGATGACCTGAGGGGTTTGACATGATGTGTGTTTGTGTAGCTTCTGAATGGTGTTACTAACTGAAAATTTTTTTATTTATACAAAATAATTGATCAGTTTAAACTGATCGCACAGTCCAGGATTTTCTGAAGATCAGTGAACATTTCAATGGCTCAGACCAAACAAGAATCACAGAACACACTTTTTCTCATTCAGTTGTAAAACATTAGGTGGATAGAAATATACGATGGTGTTGTTTTTCTGTGATTTTCAATATCTTGTTAAGGGCAGAACTACATTTAAATCTAACCGTATGTAAACGTTTGAGCACAACTGTGTCTTTAAGTGTAAATGTGACATGAAACATTGACAGCAGGATCAGATATGTGTGTAGTTCCACATACACAAAGATAACAGGTGTGTAACTGTAGAGGGTTTGTGAGGTCACCGTTGCTCAATGATGTGACGTGTGTGTGTATGTGTCCTGAGGGTCTCTGGTGGGCTTGTGTGTCGTTTCAGAGGTTGTTTGTTAACATGACTCACATTACTTGTGCTCCTGTTGACAAAGAGCTGTTTGTGTCTTGTTGGAACATCCGATCAAAGCGCGACTACTGAAGGATGAGTCCTCAGATATGACGCTGGGATTCTAGGAACAGCAGATACAGTCAATGTAGTTTGTCTCCATCACACTCACACACACACACACGCGCACACACACACATACACGCACAAACACACTCTCGCGCACACGCACACACACAGTCTGTTTGAATACTGGATTCTGATTGGCTGGAAGGTGTATATAGTTTCACACACAAAACTCTCATTTTCACCAGTTTGATCTAAAAGGACTGGGTAACCTTCAATAACAGCTTTAACTTGTCCACTGACCATGGTATAAGAAGGATAATCCACAGCTAGCTGTGAGTTAAACGTCAGGTGGTTCTTGGCCTCACGTGGTGCATTAAAACCCTTTAACTCACGGCTAGCTGTGGATTATCTTGTATATAAAATAGTGTTAACTGTGAAACGTTGGAATCTGTTTTACTGAATCACATCAGACAGTGACAAAAAAATGAATCTGTGAAATATAACAAACACATACTGTAGTAATAAATATGTAAAATATATCCTCTTGTTTCTCATCATCTCACTGTGAATCCTCACACACGTGTGTTTGATAAAGAAATGCTTTAATCAGCTCATGGACGGAGAATTGAATGCAGTGTTGTGTTGCTGGATTTGACCTCCTTACAAACACTGCAGTCGTGACTCAAATCATCAAACTCTCCGTTCATCACGTGAGCAGAAACACAGACTCGCCCGCTGTCCTCATTTGCCTTCCCGGCCTAATAATAGAACTCTTCACTTCACCGTTAACAGACCATTTCTGCCAAAACTCACAAGAGTCTCTGGCGTCAAGTTTATAAAGATGATGGAAGACAAACACATTCACATCACAAATAACACACAGCATGCTCTGAGAATGTTGTGCTAATATTCCCATTCTGAACGATTAGCAATGACATCAAAATGATTGTTTTTTAGTGCAAGAACAGTTTTTGACAGGTTTAGTTTAAGGATTATGAGTGTAATGTGAGGGTGATGATGTGATGTTGTGAGAATGATTTGTGAGACTCTTGTCTCAGTCGAGTGTCTACAGATAATAATAATAATAATACATTTATTTTATTTAGCACCATTAAACGTCTCTTTCTCAAAGTTCTGCACATAAATCAAAACAGTACATCACACATTATAAAACAGCACAATAAAACATTAAATAAAACAAAACAAAAGAAAATGTTTTAAGAAGAGATTTGCTAGTGAGTTTGCCTTCACGATGTTTGATATTCGATACGGAACATTTCTTTTTAATTGACTTTTATTCTGTAATATCTGTGTTGACGTATCACAAGTATCTCATCATTACAGCCCAAACTAATAGTCTGAAGAAAGTGTTTTTGTTTAAAACGTTGTGATGAATGAAGCGTGAACATGAACATGATCCAGTCGTGCATTGCAGTGAAACATCTGAATTTAATCCAGTGAATAACAGAAAGTGTTTGCAGATGAGTCTTTAAACCGCACATGGTGCGAACGTGTACATTCTGGATATGATCTATATTTCATGGCCATCTGGACTTGCTTTGACGTCAGATATCACCTCAAATTACATCAGGTTATTAAACTTGAATGTGAAAGTATAAATGAGCTTTGCGTAAGCGAGAACAATCAGATGCTGCGTGCGTCCAACGTAAATAAATGAAACCCCATCTGATCTCCATCTAATAATTCTAAAGTCGTTTGTCCCGGGTTAAGTGTAAATATGACACATGAACAGATAAACATGCACATGTCTGATGTTTAGGAAGTCTATGAAGTGTTTCACGGATGATATTCATCACATCAAACTCTTCACATCATACTAAAAACTGCACACAGTGCATTAAATATATTTTAAATCATTTTTAATTGTTTGAATGTTGAAGAAATCAGTGGAAACTGAAGCTGACTACGGCAGTGAACTGTTAAATCAAACAAAATATGTTTTCTGAACGACTAATATTCTCATCAAGTCATGAAAAGCTTATGTCTGGGTGTTTTTAAGCATTCCACTAATGTTTTAGAACGATTAACAGTAACATATGAAATGCAAGCACTTTGGGAGAATGGCAGGTTTGTCTCGTTAGAATGCTCGATTCTGATTGGCCAGTCTCAAATTTGTTCTTCCCAGATAACAACCGCTCAAAACTAATAACACACGGTAACCCGGATGCAGTTTTGACATGTTTGTTTGAGGGCAAAAAAACGAGGGCAAATTTCGGCCTTAAACTTCTTTTCTTCGCGGAAGGTCTGCATTCGGTAAAATAATTTAACCAAATATTTCACATTCATGTCTATTTTTTCTCGTGTGGCAAGTATACGTGTAACAAGCGGGATAATGTACAAGCAAACGGTCAGTTCTGGTCCTCGATTCTGATTGGCTGAGCGGAGTTCTAAGCCGTTATAAAATACCCGGATATATAACGGCTGACAGCACCACAAAGCCTTAGTATCACTTTATTTACTTTATTTTATGAAACTTTGCTAAGCATATGGAATAACCGGTTTATGAAAGCAATAAGATCCTCGAAGCAGTGGGTTACAGTGCATTTTATGACAGCTATGGGGATTTTAGGAACTCTGCTTCATGTCGTGCCACAACGCCCTCAGCTGTTGTAAAATGCACTGTAACCCACTGCTTCGAGGAGCTTATTGCTTTAAAAAGGCCCCTTCGTGTCGGGTCCTGATTATACGGTCGGGGATTATTTCTGCCATAGCAACCGGCTGCCTGTACATTATCCCTTATATAATATAGCTAAATATATCCATAAATGTAGAACAGCGCTAGATATGAAGTAAATAAGCACACGCTTGTCTGTACAGTATTTTCTGGAGGGATCTCCGGCTAAAGAACCCAGAAACTGTCATTTCTCAGAAGAGGAGCTGCGGTTCTGTCAAGCCTCATCCGGTCAGATCTGCTCCAGTCTTTCGTTTTAAAATCCAGATTCATGTTTTCAGGCCATTATTTCATCATCGCAAAATCTGATTTCTTGTGAATGACCGCTAGAGATCCGCTCTACTGTTCTCTGATATCTCTCGTAAGAATCACCCGTGACATCTGAGGTCCATTATGACCGTCCTCAAATCTTCCGTGTGATGAGGCGAAGGTGAGCTCGGATCTCAACGCTTTCATTTCATTCCCCTGCAGGAACAGCGCTCTCCATCACTTCACTTAATCAAATGAATTTCAAATAAATTTCTTTTCATAAGAGGCGTCAGGCGTTAAGCCAACTTACATATTTTTGAAGCAATAAGAACATAAGAGATTTATGTCACGTTATGTAAAATGCTTAGGTAGCAGAATCAAGTGAGTAGAACATCACAGCAATGTACTGGACACTAAATCTATTGAGCGCTCGAAAGGGTCTGTTAAATATACACAACATACGCATGTTTAAAAATAAACACCGGACGTGTTTGATAGTTACAGATGTCCAGCATCACATTAAACATTCGAGTCTTCTACAAACACATGTGGAAACAATCAAATCTCTGGGCAAAGTTCACACCGCCTGAGGCTCGGTCCCCTCATACATGTTCAACGCTACACGCCTTACGGAACCTGTAAGCTGATCTGTCGAGCGTCTGGAGCCGTGCTGGAGGAGATCCACCTGCCCTCAAACCATCATCACATCCTCTTCATCATCATGACACATCCAGCACTTCACACAATCCATCAACACAACATTTACTCGAAATCAACAAGTCAACTCAGATCTGTGTTCTTGTGACCCTCTCACGATTCATAAGTACTTGGAAACATATGAGATATTGTAAATACTCCGCTGAACAAAATATATAACACTGGCCTAGTGGTTTTTGAATATATACTGCAAAACTGTTACAAACTGTACCTTTAAGTAGACTTTGTGTATTAAGTATAAAAACATCAATGTTCAAGTACCATACTTGTAAGTGTTTACTTTATAAAAGTGTACTTTTAAGTGTTCTTCAAGTGTAACAGTAGTGCACAACAATGTTCAACACAATTTCATATTGTGCATTTTTGTACGATTTGCTTTCACACCAGTGATGTTGGCTTGAGGGGTGGGGCTTCAGTAATTGTTTTTTTTTCTAGTTTTTGTACAAATCACAATCCATTCCTATAAAAAGCCCCCTCGTAGTCACAAGTTCCTGTGAGATCAGGCTGCAATGTTAATACTGCAACTACTACAAGTGCACTTATAGATACAGTTGAAAGAAAAAGTATGTGAACCCTTTGGGCTTACTTGGATTTCTTCATAAATTGGTCATAAAATGTGTTCTGATCTTCATCTAAGTCACAACAATAGAGAAACACAGTCTGCTTAAACTAATACCGCACAAACATTATATGTTTTCATGTTTTTATTGAACACAACATGTAAACATTCATAGTGCAGGGTGGAAAAAGTATGTGAACCTTTGGGTTTAATAACTGGTTGACCCTCCTTTGGCAGCAATAACCTCAACCAAACGTTTCCTATAGTTGCAGATCAGACCTGCACAACGGTCAGGAGAAATTTTGGACCATTCCTCTTTACAAAAGTGTTTCAGTTCAGCAATATTCTTGGGATGTCTGGTGTGAATCGCTCTCTTGAGGTCATGCCACAGCATCTCAATCGGGTTGAGGTCAGGACTCTGACTGGGCCACTCCAGAAGGCGTATTTTCTTCTGTTGAAGCCATTCTGTTGTTGATTTACTTCTATGCTTTGGGTCGTTGTCCTGTTGCATCGTCCATCCTCTGTTAAGCTTCAGTTGGCGGACAGATGGTCTTAAGATTTCCTGCAAAATGTCTTGATAAACTTTGGAATTCATTTTTCCATCGATGACAGTAATCCGTCCAGGGCCTGAGGCAGCAAAGCAGCCCCAAACCATGATGCCCCCTCCACCATATTTCACAGTTGGGATGAGGTTTTGATGTTGGTGTGCTGTGCCTTTTGTTCTCCACACATAGCGTTGTGTGTTCTTTCCAAACAACTCAATTTTTGGACAGCAGTGGCTTCCTCCGTGGTGTCCTCCCATGAAGTCAATTCTTGTTTAATGTTTTCCTTATTGTAGATTTGTCAACAAAAATGTTAGCATGTGCCAGAGATTCTTCTAGGATTCTTCTTCATTTCATTGAGCATTCTGCGCTGTGCTCTTGCAGTCATCTTTACAGGACGACCATGCCTAGGGAGTGTAGCAACAGTGCGGAACTTTCTCCATTTGTAGACAATCTGTCTCACCGTGGACACATGGACATCAAGGCTTTTAGATATACTTTTGTAGCCCTTTCCAGCTTTATGTTAATCAACAATTCTTGATCGTTGGTCTTCTGAGAGCTCTTTTGTGCGAGGCATGGTTCACATCAGACAACGCTTCTTCAGAACAGCAAACTCAAAACTGGTGTTTGTTTTTTATTGGACAGGCCAGCTTTAATCAACACATCCAATCTCATCACATTGATTGGACCCCAGGTTGGCTGACTCCTGGCTCCAATTAGCTCTTGGAGAAGTCATTAGCCTAGGGTTTCACATACTTTTTCCACCCTGCACTATGAATGTTTACATGTTGTGTTCAATAAAAACATGAAAACATATAATGTTTGTGCGGTATTAGTTTAAGCAGACTGTGTTTCTCTATTGTTGTGACTTAGATGAAGATCAGAACACATTTTATGACCAATTTATGAAGAAATCCAAGTAAGCCCAAAGGGTTCACATACTTTTTCTTTCAACTGTATCTATAAGTGCTGTAAATTAGTTCATATACTTGTAGCACATTTTTAGTTTATAGAAGTTCATTTAGAATACTTCATTATAGTTTTATAGAGTGGACCTAATAAATCAAGAGCAGGGCTGGATCAGGACAAAAAATTGCCCCTTGGATTCTTGACCAAGAGCGGCCCTCTGTGGTTGTGGGTCATCGGATGCTGTCATTCAGATTCTTGTTTCTAATCCGTCCGTATTTGCATTTCGTCCCGGTATGCCAGATGGCCTGTCCGCCCCTGCATTGGCATAACAACACCAGCCCTCGCGGCCAAAAAAAAGACAGTGAATCTTCCAAGTCCTCTTGATAAGGCAATCCGTGCTTGACAGAGTCGGTATGAGACAAATGTGCTTAAGTGTGATTTGCAGTATATTTCTGAGAAGTACATAACAATCAGACTGGAATAGCAGACTTCTGTAGGTCACGGTTTTAAGATGTTCTTAGTGATAACACACACAGAGCAGAAGCGTCAAGATCCCTAATGAAACTTTAGGAAACTTCTACTATGATTGAATAGTTGAATTATGAAGTACGATAAAGGTGCTTGGTAAAATGATATATATGAACCTTATTTTTGATTGCACTTATGCTTTTGTTGTACTTATGATGTCCTAATTGCTTCCATTACCTACCCCACTTGTAAGTCGCTTTGGATAAAAGCGTCTGCTAAATGACTAAATGTAAATGTAAATGTAAATGTAAAAAAGTGTCTTGTAGTTTTTCATGGTCTCCTCGTGTTACCTCCCACCCTGCTTAAAAATGTGAGGAGTTTTATTTTACACTCGATGTAGTAATTATGATTCCATGTTATTTATTACTATCATTATTCCAGCTCATATTTACTGCCTGAACAAGACGCGAACCATAGCGTTGCACTTTGACATTTTAAGATCCAAGTGGTTTCTTTCTCATCTACGCTTTCAGAGCAGCGCTACAGCCTCCATGAAGAAGTGTTCTCATGCTTGAAGTCTCAACATCTTCACCATCTCCAGTTCAGCCGCACACTGAAAAAAGAGAAAAAACGCCACGGTAATTTAAGAGCCTTTGGAGTCTCGGCGTTGAACCTAAAGAAATGTTTCTATTCCCGCGGCAATCGTAAATCCCTTCTCAGAATGCGGGAGGAACGACGTAAAAAAAACACACATAGATGGTGAAAACGCTCGATGCTTTAACATGCCACCCACAACTCCATTTATCAACTTCTGTCTCTACGAAAGAGCTTAAAAAAACATGAAGGTAAAAAAAGTTGATTGGACTTTTAACAAGGTTTCATCAGAAGCGTCTGGTGAGGTCCTGAATGACGTCAGCTCAATAAATAAGAAAGCAAAGCAGCAGATTTCTGGAGAACAACATCACACAACACAAAGCAGCGAGACGGAACACATGGTTGTGTTTAAAAGCGCAGACGCGTGTCAGCGTGGACATCAATCTGATTTAAGTGTGCGGTTCAGGGTTCAGTTCTAATTTAACTCTAAACAAATTCCATGGAAAAAGCCGGAGTGACCAGACATGGCACTGATCTGACCTGTGGAGTAACGCCGGCTGAAAACCTGCGATCTAAAGTACAGAAACACACAAAAGAGTGAAACACACATGCTGCCAAAACATGCGCTGGATTCCTAGAAAGAGCGAGTGAAGTCGTAAAGCGCCGAGTGGCTCTGGGAAACCAGTCAAATAGAAAGCAGAACGCTTCAGAATCCTGCTGGGATGTTGGGTTTCGGCCACGCCAGCCTCTGCTCGTATGAAGGCACAACCGCCAACATTTCACTCCAACACACACGGGCTCCAAAAACAACCGATATTTTTCACAACAAACTACAGCAGGTCCTGGATTATCTCACACCAACTCCAGAGCGTAAACGTGAGCGAGGACACTTCTTCTGAAGTCTAGTGTTCCGTGACAATCATGACAGATTTACCAACAGCACATACACATGAAACCTACAATATTTCTAGGAACAAGGTTCACTTGAAGGCTGTTATGTAAGTGATAATGTACAGGCAGCCGGTTGCTATGTCAGAAATAATCACTGACAGTGTGATCAGGACGTGAAGCGGAGGGTCATGTGTCACACTGAAGGGGCTAATTTGGTGATAACAGTCGGCAGCTTGTACATTATCCCGCTTATTACACGGCTACTTGCCACAAAAAACTGGACATGAAATGTGAATTTGAAATATTTGATTAGCTCATTTTTTCCGAATGCAGACCTTCCACGAGGAAAAGCTGTTTAGTTTCGGTTTAAGGTAAGAAACAACATTCAAATGTCACGAACAGGCAATTTGGTTGAATAGTTTGTAAATATAATGTCATATATGTTATTTAAAGACATATTTAAAATGAATTTTTGTGTAATATTATTTGCATAAAATCAATATGATTTGCAGCATCCGGGTTACAGGGTGTTATTAGTTTTGAGCGGTTGTTATTTGGTTGTTATTTGAAACCCTTGGAATGTCGCCACAATCTGAATCAAGCATTCAAATGAGCTGTGTAATAATCAGATTTATACGAGGTGTCCTGTCTACTTTCATACACGTGATACAACTAGAGTAACACAAAACTATAAAACACAAGTGCCTAACCATATCTCAAGGTTATTTTACTCAAATCAAAACTTTGAAAACGTTTCTGTTCATTGAAATTAAATTAAATGTCAACCCTCAAATTATTAAATATATAATAAACAAAAACTTAAAGAAAAATGAATCAATCTTATTAAGTAACATTAAAAAAATAAACATGACAAAAGCATATGCCAAAATTGCTAAAACTTTAAGGAAAAAAAAACATTACAAACTAAAAGTATAAAAATATAAGCTAATTAAAAATATTTATTAAACTAAGTGAAACTAAAATCAAAACTATAATAACATTAAACATTGTGTGTCGTGACAGTGCTTGATTTCAGGGGATGTTGTCAGATTGGTTGTTGGGATGTTCTGGGTGCTTATTGGCTGAAATTCCGTCACGTCACATGATTCTACAGACAAACTCTATAGCTGGGGTGTGTAACACTGAATATTATTGTATCACATGTAGAAAAATCCCAGTAATAACGCTCGTGTTGGCCGTTTCAATAAGACATTCTGAAAGTAAAGAAGCCGGCATTCATCTCTGATAAGTGCATTTCACAGCGTGTTTATCTGCAGAAAACATCCTGCCAGCCTTCTTAAAGAACCATTTCCCACACAAGCTGGAGCGAGCGTCAGCCCTAAAGCCTTTCAGACGCTCAATGATCCAGCAAAGACAGCAGTGGAATCTGCTCTCGCTCTTTTAAAGCAGTTCCACCCCTCAAAGCTCTTAACAGATGATTGTGTGACCTGACGTGAACCGCCAGAGATCCGCAGCCCGCCTCCTCCCGCAGCGCCGGGTGAATTTAGGTCGCTGCGTGTCAAAATAAACCCTGCCGCTCGCTTCCTACCGTGGTCTCTTTGATATTACGTAATAAAGCCTGACGGAGGACAGCGGCGGTGCGGGAGAAACCCTGTTGATTTGACACTCCTGAATAAACAGAAGAAGAAAGAGAACACAAAAGCTCAGACGAGAGGGAAACGCTGGCAGCGCTCTGTCCTCCACAGATCTGTAGACTGGCCGCAGGACATTTCAGTACGGACCAATCACACGCCTGAAAGATCACTGCCTTCTGCGTACCTGAAGTTCAAAACATCTCATATACTGAATGTTCACACGTGTGTCGTAAGGGCACTATATTATTCTTCATGTACATGGTTATAAAATGTACAGTACACAACTGTGTTATAAAGTACTCATATCTGTGCATTATTTATGATTTTTTCCTCATCCTTGTAGTCGCATATTTATCTTGTATTCTTTTCTGTTTCCTGTGTTACACCGTGTCTACAGCGGACGAGACCAGGGCGACACAACACGACACACGACTTGTTCTAATGGGATTGTCGCGCCGCATCGAGTGTGGACGAAATGTCAAATTATAATGGGTTCTAATGCGTTCTATTGTCTGTTGTCGATACTTCGTTCTGTATATAATGTGTGTTTACGACAATAGAGCTCCTGTAACCAGAACAAATTGATTGTGTGCGTGTGCACACTTGGTGCATGAAGCTTGTTCTGATTCTGATTGATGTTTAACTCTGTATACGTACAATCGTCAACAAGTGAAAAGTCACACTTACTACAAAAGAAGTAGATTTAAAATTTCATTTCATTAATGCTGCCTTCATGTGCTCGTGGAAGGATCAAAAACACCAGTTTCCGAGGTAAATAGTCTGAAAAAAGTTTGATCCAAGACGGCAGTGCGGTCGGACCATCGGCTACTTCGGGTCCACAAGAGAGTGCTTTTATGTCTGTTATGCTGGGTTCACACCAAACGCAAAAAATCACGTTCCATGCTCTTAATAACTTGCAGGAAAAGTTCGTTCTGACAAATATTTTCAGCCTTTGCGAAAATAGGTGCCTTTGCATTGACTTTGTATGATATTTACTTGCGCAAAATGCTTAATTTGCGTTTGTTGTGAACCCAGTGTTAGTCTCGTCACCTTGTTTTTAAACAGTGGTTACACACATCAGCTCTCGCAGTCGACTATTGAGAAGCTATGAAGCCTCTGTCTGCTGGTGAATCCACACCCTCAGACCGCGGCCTTGCCCACTGACGCTACCCTCAAAGTGGCGACCCAAGTGTTGTGAGAGTGGACAGAAACGAGGCAAACATGGAAGAATATGAGCTAGGCTACGTGCTAAACCGACAAGACCAGCTCGACCAACATTCATGCACTCAAATGTTCGCTCTCTGGAAAATAAGTCTGTCTACAGAGCATGAGATATTGAAACTTGGCTAAACAACAACATCCCGGACTCCGCCATTCAGCTGCAGGGGATAACCTGCTACCGAGTGGACAGAGATTCATCACTGTCTGGTAAGACACGCGGAGGTGGCTTGTGTGTGTCAAGACCAGAGATGAAGCATTCAGATCAGGAAATAAGAATCAAATCAGCCAGAGCCAATCTGTCCTGTGGCATAAGGAATGTTTTTTTGCCCAAAAAAGGATTTGGTCATATGCTCTCGAAAATCACTTCAAAGACAGCAGAGAGAGGCAGACCCTATGGCAAGCCATTCAGACCACCATTGACTACAAACCTCTACCACAGGCCTGTGATAACGACACAAATCTTCCGGATGCACTTGATCGGTTCTATTCATGGTTTGAAATGCAAAATGACAAACCTGCACAAAAATTGTCCAAACCTCCCACCAACAAGACACTCGTCCGTGTCCCAGTGACGTATGGAAGACCCTATCTAGGATTAACCCACGCAAAGGTACGGGTCCTGACAATATACCTGGCCATGTACTGAGGGACTGTGCTGAACAGCCCACAGATGTCCTAACAGATACCTTTGACACCTCAGTCGTCCCCACGTGTCTCAAATCCACAACAATCATACCAGTACCAAAGAAATCAACTATGTTTGAATGATTACCGTGCTGACCCCATAGCACTAAGCCCCAATGATGATGAAGTGCTTCGAGAGGCTACCAGCCTCTCCAACACATGCTCCAGTTTGCATAAGGCCCAAACCGCTCTACGGATGATGCCATTTCCTCCAGTCACCACCTGGCTCTTACCCACCTAGAAAATAAAGACTGCTATGTCAACATAATCATTTCACAAGAGCACACTAATAAACTTAACCCGCTTGGCCTTAACAATTCCCTTTGTAATTGAATCTTTCTAACTGGAAGACCCCAGTCAGTCTGTGATGGCCACAACACCTCAAGCACTGCCACACTGAGCACAGGTACCCCACAAGGCAGTGTGCTCAGCCCGCTGCTCTTCACGCTGTTGAGCCGAGATTACACTGCCAAGTTCAGCTCCAACCACATCATCAAGTTGGCTGATGACACAACGGTGGTAGATCACATCAGAAACAATGATGAAACACCCTAAAGAGAGGAAGTGGCACAGCCACTAGACACTTTTCACACGGTGCTATGTGTACATAATCTTACAAAAGACTCAACCACCTGTACTCCGTTTACATGCTTGTACTTCAAATCATCTTGCACTGTTCCCCAGCTATCTGCCTGACTTACAATCTTCTCCTTGCACATGAACAGTATGTTTTTATAGCATCTGCATATAGACTGTGGTATATTATGTCACTCTCTAAGTAAATTAGTAGGTGAGTTTGTGTAAAGGTTTATTCTTGTATTACTCCACTGTTGTATGTCTGTATTTATGTATCACTGTGGTCCTGTGAGGCACGACATTCTGTTCCACTGTATGTCCCCACAAGTCCTCGACTTGACTTGACATGAACGTCCTCTGATGTAGCGTTTCCCACTGGGAAGTTTGGGAATTCATTTTGGAACCCGAGTTCTCGAGATGGGCAGGCCTTACACAATCAACATGGCGGATGGAAGACGGATGTCTGATGTGACAGATATGATTTCAGCTTCACTGCCTTGTCTTGTCATTGAATGAGTAAGTGTTTATATGAATAACCATCGGAAGCATACTGTGTGTTTTATACACTGCGAATAGCATAAGTTTTACCTTACTTCAAGTTCTTTTTATAGTACACTTATAATATTTCATGGTGCTGAATTGGTCCCTTTAAGTATACTTGGTAGTAAACATCGAGTACTGCAACTATACTACATGTGAATTTATAGTTCCATGCTTTAAAAACATTTTAAGTTCACTTTGAAGTGTACCCTCAGTAAACTACTAGACTTGTCCTTGTACACGTTCTTAACATAAAAGTAACATTGACACATCAAACTATGTGAAAAACAATTGAATAGACAACTGAATCAAGAGAGTTCAAACAACTACAAGTGTGCTTTCAATACTTGAAATATGATTCTGAGAAGCACATAAAAGTATGCCTTCTTATTTTGAGCACGAGCAAAAGAAGAAAAGACAGCAGACGTGTTGTGTTCCTCCTGGGCATTCACATGAATATATAATGGATTTACTGGATTATCTCAATCAGATTACAGAGAACTGAGGGGTCAAACGCCGGAAACTGTGTCATGTGTACCACCCACTGATCCAGTTAACACCGTCTTAAACCCAGTCACATTATTTCATCTTGATTTACCTAAAAAGAACATGTTTTGAAGAGAAATGCTCTGGGATATTAAAGGGATGGACATTCTTTCTTCTTCAGAACACAACACAAGATATTTTGAACAACGTTGATCATCAACCAACGCTGAACCCCATTGACTTCCACTGTATGAACACAAAACCACAGAGACCTTTCTCAAAATATCTTCTTTTGTGTTTCGCTAAAGAAAAACGGATTTAAAACACACGAGAGGAAATAATGATGACGTGTTCTTCGGTTGGTTGAGAACAGCCTCAGTTTCATCCAAAGACTTCATTCGACAACAGAAACATTTTGTTGGTCGTAAATATTGTCAATGTTTCATATACAACGGTCGCACAGCTATACAGATCAACAGAACACACTGACAGCAGTGTTAAAGCGTAACGATGGGAAGAGATGCTATCTGTTTCTCTTGAAATGAACTGAGCTGTCCCCAATCCACCCTTTCATCATCTGGACTTTACACAAACAAACAATCTCGCTTCCTCTCTTCCCTGCCAGTCAGCTGATGTCATGACCTCTCTGTCACGGTGATCACCAAGCTGATGTAACCCGTGTGATGTGACGCAAGCATCTGGAGGGAAAAACAATTCATCACCTCTACTCGATGTTCCACTCCAAACATTTGGAAACATGTTTATACTCATCTACTATCGAAGTCACCCAACAACAACTCAACGTCATAAGATTATGTCAACACATACAGTTTCCATTAAAAGAACTGAACTCTGATAGTCCATCCACCAATCCCACATGAAGTCTCTTTAATATCTCAGTTCTTTCTCCTGGTCAACTGTGAGACGGAAAGAGTCAGAAATTGGGAAGAGATGTCAACAATGTGTCAAACCTAGTCTGTCAATCAAAAGTCAATATTAGTGAAGATCTCAATGTGAGCTCATACATTTCTCATTAGCTCTTCAATCCACATTCATTGACTCTTCATGTGTTTACACAATGACACACACATTTATTTCTCTTTGGATCAAAGTCACTGGATGTGTCCTGAGAACATTCTGAAATCCATTCGAGTGTGTCAACACACACGTTTAAACAAACTGAGCAACAACGTTTTGTTATCAGATGTCATAAGATGTGTTATCAGACACATCACACATGTGTGCAAACAAACACAAAGTATCGTAAATACTTAAAAAATAGCTTAAAAACAGCATGTCCCTCCAAAACACGCAATGGGTTTGTTACGTGATCACCTACGCTCTCATCCGGCATCATTTCAGAAGGACACATGCAACCATTACAACAACACACACATCGTTCATGAACAGACTAGTGTTTCCACCTTTAAAGGTTAAAACAGGGCAACAGAAAGGGTAAAGTATTATACATACATTAAAATAATCAACATGGACTGGACTTAAACATCTCTATGGCTGTTTAATAGTTCAATTAATTCTCCTGACAGCGATTGTTTCCATTCGAAACAACTGAAGCAACACGCCGTACGCCAACAGAAACGCCTTGATGGACACAACCCCTTATGCTTATCAGACCAAACGCGAACAATCGCGACCCACGCTCTTTATTATTCACGGGAAAGGTTCATTATTTTGTGACGAGATCTGACAGATATTTACAATGTTCGCGGAAGATGAGATTGACGGGCATTCATGTCTATACGCGTCTGTGCATTGACTTTATTTATTTACTTGCGTTTGGTGTGAACCCAGTGTTAGATTTGCCATTAAAAAAATTATATTCTGTTTTTATAGCCGGACACAATTTTCGTTAAATATGTTTAGAGAAATAACTCAAATGAAACAACTGAGAAACGCATTAAGTTTAAACTTACAAATTATATTTATATATAAATGTTTATACTAAAATAGCATTTACAAAAGTGGCAAAAATGTATCAAAATAAAATTCCTGTTTCATATTGCTTCTTTCTCTACGGAATCGTTTCGTGTCTCTTCTGCAATCATAGCTTTTAGTTTGGTTTTGTAAAGCTGCATCGCATCAACTCCAATCTGTGAAAAGTGCGAGAGAAATGCACTTGAATCGTGTTTCCTCGCTAATAAACCAGCAGGAACTTTGCCTTCGATCTTTCCCAGAAATGCAGTTAAACTGAGCTCTGCTCATCGTCTCAACGCTCGTGTAAATCCTGTCTTAACCGGCGTACAGTTCTTACCTTAAAATACACCCATCCGCCGTCGAATGTCCACCAGCCCGTGACAGAGTTCAGATCTCATTAAGTGATGTATTCTGGGTTTACTAGAGAACTAGACCTCAGTACACAGAAGTCCAGCACTTAATCTTCAGCTTTACTCCTGAAGCTCTATTTAAAGCGGCTGGAGGGGGTTTGGATGGTCAAGGTTTTGTGTTTTAATTCTGACCGGACTTGTTGTGAGGATGAAACACTTGTATTCGCTGTAATCGCACATATTCCGGTTCAGACCTTGTGCTTTCCAGGAAAAGCGCTGCGTGTTTACAGTCAGCACTACACAACTTTATTACGGCTACTTACAATGACAAGAACCAGGAACACTTCCAGTGGATGGACACCAAGACCGCTCTACACGGGAGCGCAAACTGGACTAAAGTGGATTGTTGAGGAGCGACAAGAAACAGATTACAGAAACCCCGTAGCAACACCCTAGCAACCCCTCTGGACATCACATCACCCTTTCAGACAACCACACACAAGAACCCATGAGAAATTATTTTATTTGTTTGTTTGTTTGGTTCATAACGAGAAAGAGAACATTTATGCATTACAGACGCAGCATAAACGTCTTAAAGTGGACGATGCGTGGAGTCGAACAGTGACTCAGCGCAGGATCAGTTCCTTCTTGGGAAACGATTTTTAATGAATCAGCGCTTGAGGTGGAAATGAGAAAACGATGGCTCAGTATCCTCCGAGTGCTCAGCTCACCGTGGGTCTTCTGTCGGGAACACCGGGAGGAGGAAGGGTGATGGGAAACAGCTTTTCAATGTGAATGCAGCACTTTGGCTGGAGCCCAGGGGATCAGCGGGGGGGGTTTGTGGGGAGAGGGGGGGTCAGACGAGGTCACGGCTGGGTCGAGAGGTTCAGAGAGGACGTTTGGTTTAATGGGCGCTTCTCATTAGAGCAGCAGATGTGAACACACAGTTTCTTCAGATCGTGAAAATCATTTCATCTTGAAATGTCAAACCTGAGAGAAGATATTTTGAAGAATGTCAATCATCAAACATTGCTGTTGACTTCCACTAAGACCTTTCTCAAAATATCTTCTCTTGTGTTCCAGATTCACAGAGAAAGAATAAACGATGACAGATTGTTTTCGTCTAAAATCTGAAGTCGTCAGAACAGAAAAAGAAAGATGAGGGTGACAGATGTCTGTGGTAAAGATAGACGAGCATGTGGCAAATCGCCATGGCAACATTGTGAACTGGCGTCTTTTCCAAAGCGGAAGCGTCATTCTGGTTCACATCATTATCTTGAAAGCATTTCAAGCCGCTCATTCGTCTCTTACACAACAAAAGCGTTCCCACAACGCTCATTGCTAATGTTAATCGAACCAAATCTGTCCTCGTCTCACCCTCAGGTCCAGATCCACGAGCTGTCATCGCTTTCAACAGTCCACCGCTCCAGAGCTGTGATTACTGGCAGCATGAAACACAACACACATGTACAACACATTACACTGCTTATACAAGAGACTCCGCGTCACACTCCTGCAATTAGGTGAAACATAACAGATCGCACAGATTTCTATTAACCACAAACACTGTTGCAGGTCACGGGGTTGACGGCTGATAAATGTCTCTGTGTGAGCGCCTGTATAACAAAATCATTTTTATTTGTAACATCAGTTATAGAAAATCTGTTTAAGCAACACAAACGGGAAATGAGCGTTTCTCTGTAGACGTGAAGAATTAGACTGTGTTTGTCTCTAACACGCCACACACTCCTGCACAAATGTGTGTGTGACAGAGGGTGCTCGTATACATGGTTTACGAAGACACAAATCTGTGTAATGACATGTGTATAACAATGTAAACATGGTTTACGAGGACATCGCTTAAAAAACGTACTAAATGATCATGATTCAAGAAAAAAACCCAAAGGTTTACTGTGGTGTTAGGTTTGAGGAATAGAATTTACAGCATGTGCCTTGTACAAATCATTACATTCAAGTAAACCATATATACAAGTGTGTGTGTGTGTGTGTGGTGTGCATACATGTGTGAGAGAGTGTGTGTGCATATGTATGTGTGTGTGAGAGAGTGTGTGCACGTGTATGCATACTTGTGTGTGTGTGTGTGTGAGTGTGTGTGCATACATGTGGATGTGTGAGAGAGTGTGTGTGCACGTGTGTGCATACGTGTGTGAGAGTGTGTTCATGTGTGTGTGCCCATACATGTGAGTGTGTGAACCTAGTAAATCCTACGGAACGGGGACAAAATGTTTGACATTTTTTGGTCCCCATGAGGAAACAAGCTTAGAAATCATACAGAATTAATGTTTTGTGTGATGTAAGGATTAGGGGCAGGGAATATGATATGTTCATGTGTGTGTTTGTGTGTGCACGAGTGTGCATACACGTGAATGTCTGAGAAAGTGTGTGTGTGTGTGTGTGTTTGA
>CM056454.1:18558072-18575572 GCA_029783895.1 Triplophysa bombifrons | reverse complement strand
GAAATGTGACCTACCCAGCAGATAGCAGCATAATATACCCCCCGATGCTGTCGGTCTGAACATTTCAATCAAGCATGTAGTGATGGAGGCAGCTTATGTTACCTTTCCATTGATCCTTATTCACCTTTCGTCCTCTCTTTCCTCAGAAATCACTGAAACAAGAGGTCGAATTAGGACCAGATTCAGCTGCTTTGAAAGCATCAAGAGTTCAGAAGTTCATCGAGCGTTTTAGAGTGTCTATCGCGTTCCAAACAGACAACATTCACTGACTCTCTTGTGCGTCTCTGTCGTGTGAAGTATACATGTTGTGTTCTTATTATTTATAAGATGAAATAAAAACCATTCCTGCTCAGATGGCTCGCTGTTTCTCAGAACCGTTGCCTTTTTTTCGATCTAGAATTACCTGCTTTCCCGATGAAACGTTAGCTTTCGGTCCATGTCAGGAATGGTTTTCCACTAATAGTCGGAACGGTCCATGTGATGGATGTGTTATGGTTGTAAAACCCGGAGCTGACCTGCCAGAAGACACATTGTATGAGCATGCTTTTATTTGTTTTTAATTTTGGGGAAGTATCTCAGTTTGGCGGGATGACAACGCTGTAAAAACAATCCAATCATTTTTGGATGTGCAGACTGAGCTCATAAAACAATGAGAGAAAACAATCACGGAAAACAAACTAAAAGCCTTCAGACACGACTCACAAGGGTCTACTTGTGCATGTCATATTATCACTTTGGATAGACGGAAGCTGAAGCACACGGACGCACACTTTTTCATTGACAAATGCGGTTTCATGTTGACAAATTCTAGGAAACACTGTTGTTGAAGGAACAAACACGATTGCAATATTTCATAAATGATGTTCTTCACCTCCTTAATGCCGTCACATTGTATTGTACTGTGTACTGATTAATCAAATCGTTTTCATTTGAAACATTAGAATGTTCAGTGTTTCATTGCATCAATAGATTAAATGATCGGACGGTCTTTCAACACGATTGATCTGATCTGCCGTGTGGAGGATTGTACGTCAGGCATCAGATTGTGTTTGGAGGTAAAGCTGTTTCTGTGGAAGAGGTAAAAGTGAGATTTTAACTCATGAGCCTGTACTGCATGACATATAGCAGAAAACAAATCCACCGGGCGTCCTCGGAAACAGACAAACAAGAAATACTGGTGTGAGTTCATGGCGTGTGTGCTGTTCATGGTAAACCTGTGTCAGAGTGGTGAAGATTGCATTGAGACTTGTCAATGCATTAGAACCATGAATGCAACACTGTAGAAAAAGAAATGAACATTGCATTTTTTCGGAACTATGCAGTAAAATTGCAGGCATTAAAAAGCAAACATGTGAAAGAATCTATAAGCAGCATGACGCAGATTGCATTTTTACGAGAATTCTTGAAACCGTGTTGCATTTAATGCATCAATGCATTGATAAAGAGCAACTGGTGATTTTGCATCACACTGCATCTTTTTATCTCTCGATACCTCTTAAGATTTCAAGCATAATTTCTAGATAAGATGCATAAAACCACCAAACCACCAATGCGTTAAATAGTGCCACAAAAATCTAAAAAGAATAGGCTTTAGTAAATAGTGCATGCACTTAAACCAGCGATGCATTCAAGTCTACTGGATTCGTTCAAAAATCAGACGGGCAACACAATGCTGTAGTATTATGAAATTAAACCAGTGATTCATTAAAAAGAGCAAAGTTGCATTTGTTAACAATTCTGCATGTCGCGCTTAGTTTTTTTTCTAGAGAGGTTGTATGTATGATTTCTTAAAAAGTGGCATTAAACAGTTGCCAAACTTCACTGTACTCATTCCATGCATTAAAAAGAGCTTGCATGCAAAGTATGTCATGCATTAAAAAGTGAACCTGTCGTTTGTCAAATCATGTAATGAGACGCTCGATGAGTCAGGTCGCATTCTCGTGATGCGTTTAAAGCAGTAAAGCATTCAAAAGCGGAAGAGTCCGGTAATGAAGCGATCAGCTCGCATCTCTCTCTTTCGCTCATCGAGACGCGGGAGTTGACGGGAGGTAATCCCCTACATGTGAGGAGGCGGCACGAGCGCGGAGGCGTGTTGTTTTCCATTCAAATTCTTACTAGTCCTATAAAAAGCGGCACCAGGAGCTGGAGAGAGAGAAAGATAAAGCGAGAGAGAGTGTGTGTGTGTGTGTGTATCCAGTACGCGGCCGTGCACACGCGTTCATCCATCACAGCGCTGCTGCCGCTGCTCCGGATGGGGGGGGCGGAGATGCTGCAAGGCTCCGCAGGTGTCCACGCGGCGAGGACGCTGAAAAACGCCGTCGCGTGCCTGATGCTGTTGCCCCGCTTCCTCGTGGCCGCTGTGATGCTCTGGCTGCTGGACTTTCTGTGCATCCGGAGGAAGGTGCTGATGAAGATGCGCGAGACGAGTCCCGACGACCCGCCGCTCTGCGTCTCCGACTCCAACAAGATGTTCACGCTCGAGTCGCTGCGCGCCGTGTGGTACGGACACAAGCTGGACTTCTTTAAGACGGCGCACGTCGGCGGCGCGGCCCCCAACAACGAAGTGGTGCCCCTGGACGACAGCGATCGGGCGCACCGGATCCTGGACTACGCCCGCGGCAAGAGACCCCTCATCCTGAACTTCGGCAGCTGCTCCTGACCGCCGTTCATGACGCGCCTGTCGGCGTACCAGCGCGTCGTCCGCCAGTACGCGGACATCGCGGACTCGCTCCTGGTGTACATCGAGGAGGCGCATCCGTCGGACGGCTGGGTGAGCTCCGACGCGCCCTACCAGATCCCCCGGCACCGCTGCCTGGAGGACAGACTGCGCGCCGCGCGCCTCCTGGACGTGCAGGGCACCGCGGTGGCCGTGGACACCATGGACAACTCGTCCAACTCGGCGTACGGCGCGTACTTCGAGCGCCTTTACATACTGAAGGACCAGCGGGTCGTGTATCAGGGCGGCAGGGGCCCGGAGGGCTACCGATTATCCGAACTCAGAGACTGGCTCGAGCGCTACCGGAGCGACGTCGAAGGTTCCAAAGCGGTCGTGCTTCACGTTTAGCGTGCGCGTATGTAGACGGACGAGTGCTCCGCGGCGTTTTTTTACCCACACTTCTGTCTTTACAATGAAGTCTTTGGCTGTGTTTCACGACTCCCAGTGACAGTCTCTCTCTATCTCTTCACTGTATATGTTTTACACAACAAAAGTTCTTCAGGTCTGTGTTTTGTTTGCTTGTTTTTCACACCTGAAGTCACCGGCTGCTTTCAAAACCCAGTGACCGACTGTCTACACTCTTATTATTGTCATCAGTGCGCTTTAAAAGTCACTTCATACAAAAGCGACACCTTCAGCATAACATTTGGAGCATTTTAAACGGGCTTGAAATCAAATCGTGTTTGGTGCGTCTCGCGTTCGACGCGCGTAAAATCGCCGCGGGAGACAGAAAGCCGTTCGTTAGATTTGTGGTCTAAAAAGACGTATTTTACATGTTTAAGGTTCTCAAATCCTATTTCAATGTATTCTCACACTTTTTGTGCGCACTGCAAGTTCTTTAGAGATGAAAACGGGATTTGGAACTGTTCTGCCAAAAATCTAAATACTGTCATGGTTATTCACGTGGCTTCATTCAGTGGAACACAAAAGGAGATATTTTGAGAAATGTCTCCGCGGTTTGGTGTTCATACAGTGGGGTTCATAACATCTCCTTTTGTTTTCCGCTGATTCAAGAAAGATGTGCCATGACATGAGGGAATTTTCAGTTTTGGATGAACTTCTCTTAATCCTGTTTTTTTCCGTCTCTTTTAACATGGCGTGCTGTGTGGGGCTTCTGAGATAAAAAGGATCTGGATATTTCAGGTTCTTTAGATGAGCTCCCCGTCAGGTTTCTGTGGAGAAGGTTAAAAAGATTTATTATGAGATTTCATTCGATCCTACGTGAAACATCTACATGCACACACACCGGAAAAGTGTTTTTGGAGGTGGACGTGTCACTAGGTTTGGAAAGACGAGATGATGGGTGTTTTCATCTGCTGCTATAGACTGTCGAGCTCAATACTGCACACGTCAGGATTTAGTTTCATGCATACAGATGTTTATGTTGTCAGTGATCATGCGACCGCATGATAGCTGTTGTGCTTCTGTTACGTCCATCCGACCTGACATTTTATTTGGAATATTACAGAATCTTTGCTCTATATGAAACATATGCTATTTGATTTATTTTTGTATGGTATCTCTATCCCTCTGTGTGTGTGTGTGTGTGTGTGTGCGTGTGGCCAGCAGGCTGTTGTATTGTACTCTGGAGTTATTGTGAAGATCGGTTTTTAAACGGATTTAAACCAGAAAACCGATACTGATGTATTTTGACACTAGAGTACAGGACAGATAAATGGCCTCTAGACGTGTTGCCAAATGTTGTTTTGTAAATGGTGTATATTTTATTGAACACTTTTTTAAATAAATGTTAGAGCGCCCTCTAAACTGCTTTCATTTGTTCTGGTGAGTGCATGGAATAGGTTTGGAGCCTCAGTTGGCACACTGATCATAATGCAATCTTCCGTAGACCACATACACTTGACATGCTTTCACGGTCACGCGTGATGTGTGTAATGAGACAGAGCGGTGGGCTTTTTCTTCCTGATGAAGATTACAGACGGACTACATGCTGTGAATCCGCTTTTGTGTCATTTCAAAGGTATCAACACACACATCTGTCTTAATGATAAAAGCACTTTAACCGGCCATTTCACATTCAAAACACACATCGTTATTTCATATTAATAATAATTTACATTTTAATAATAAAAAATTTTTAAGACAGCAATGTTAGAAAAATAATGATTATAACATCTGGCACATTAGTAAGTCCTTTTTACTGATAGGGGCTTTTTATATTTATTTACGAATGAAAACAAAAAATAAAAACAAACCTACAGCACTATTCTTAATGTATAGATTTACGTGTAGTCATATAGCAGATGCTTTATCCAAAGCAACTTACAGATGAGGTAAACAATGGAAGCAATACAGTAAGTGCAATAAAACTGGTCTTGTAACCCAACTCCATATACAAAGTAGAGATGCACGATAAATTATAGAATATATCGGTATCGGCCGATAAAGGGTCATTTTGATAATAACGTTTAGGATGATATATCAGAGCCTATAAAATGCATGCTGCTAACAATTAAATGTTATACCAGAAAAGTTTAAAAGAATCTTTAATTAGTGTAAAGTGGGCTTGGGACCTGACTTTCAGGAGAAAAGAAGAAAGACCAGTTTTAGAAAATGTTATGACATTTAGATACGGGATATCGGTTATCGGCATCCAATGTTCAAGAATGATCGATTATTGTTATCGACCAAATTTGCATATCGTAGCATCCCTAATACAAAGTTAAGGTTTTTTCTTAATGTATAGATTTAGTCACACATCACTATAATATTTCCCATACCGAAGGTTACGGAAAACCTTGAACCCTGAATATGAAATATAAGCTTATGTACTTGAATGAAACCGTCTCACGATTGAAAGCTGATGAGAATATAACGGAGGTGTTTTGAATGACGTCAGTGAGAGAACATCAGTTACTGTGGCAGCACGACTCACATTTTCTTGCGGGTTTAAATGCAGATCCTGTGTGCGATACCTTCAGCCGGCTCGTGAGAAAAGTCTCCTGGATCTTCAGTGTCAGAGAGTGGAGGGGCGGTCACTTGTCTCCTGCAGTCAGAGAGCGAGAGATGAACATTAAAACACAAACATTATTTACCCTGCAACTGGGAAACAACACATAGGAAATCTGAGTTAATGCAGCAGTTAACATGAACTATAGGGAAGAGGACATCTACAGCATTTATTCATCTTAGTTCATATTAATGTCAGCATTTGCTCATACATTTTAAAATCAAAAGTAACAATATAACACGTATATTTAATGCTGAAAAACGTTACTGTTCATTCATAAGTTCATGGCTAAAGCATTCAAGATTCAAAGAAGTTTATTTGGCATGATAAACTACATTTTACATGTGCCAACGCACAGGACAAATACATATCAACATTCTGCACACATACAGATTAAGATAAAAATAAAAGTTTTATAAAAAAACGTATTATAATTACTTATTATTATAAGTATTATAAATTACGTATTATTTTATTAATAATCATTATTTTATTATAATCATAATAAAAGTATCTATACATACATATAGATATATACAGAAAAAGAGCAAAGGGCATTCACATTAAACATACTTTCACAATAATTTGACGTTTAATCTCCAAATTAATGTAGAAACAACAGATTTCTTTAATGGCATCGGTGCAAGAATAAAAGGCAACATTCTGATATTAGTACTGCAACTGATGTCTCCATTAATTTATTTTAACATTATTATACATTTTATTAAATAAATTAAGTATTATTATAGCCGTTTAACACTGAAGTACAATACTGCTGAGAGCTCTCGTGTCTAACAGGTAGGAAATATACAGAAATTGAATTAAGTTCTGAAACACTTTACAGTCTTCAATGCTAAATTCTAAATTAGATTTAGAATTTAGAATTCATTTTTCAAAAATATATATCAATCTATATATTTTTTTCTGTGTAAAGAAACGTTTTAAATTTGTTGGATAAATAGTTAATAGGATAGTATAAAGACAACAACTAATTTCTAAACCTAAATACAATTTCACTTTGAGTCCGAAAAAAGACTATAGTGAGAAAAACTCACTAGAAAGATTCAAACATAAACAATTCTGGAAACTATCAATAGCAAAAAAAGCAGAAAAAAGTCGGTGGACTTTTATCATTTTTTGCTTAATCTTTTTTCCTAGAAAATTTCTGCGGGACCCCTTGCATCCTCCTGGAGGTCCTCTGGGGTCCCTGTGTTAGATGACAACAGCTTTAAGATTTAAGATCATGTATATATTACATCTGTGATGTATAGAATCTCTGCTCCTGATCGACAGAGTCTGTATCTCCTTGTGTACTAAACCTACATAGACAGCTCCCTTCTAAAAAGAATGTTCACTAAAACTGAGAATGATTTAGCAATTCCTTATTATTTATTTTATAGCAAACAGTGAATCTTTTTAAGATGTCAATATAAAATACTATAATAAAATGAACAACTGTCATCATCTCTGCCACAAACATCCGGCCTTTGAGATCATAACAGTGAAGATGTCTCTAAATGCAAACGCTTTAAGTTTATTATTATATATACATGTCGCACCTCAGCTGATGACACAAGAACACTTAAGTGTGTCTTATAGTGTAAAGCAGTGATGGGTTTAAGTCAGATCAGACTGGGGTTTGTTAAGTTTCTATCTATAGTTGTTCTGTACACAGAGGAACAATGTTTTTGACTTATTAAATAAAAGAGGAACAATCTGTTATTTCAGTGGAGGAGATAAATGAAGAAGGATGGGTGTTTTGATGGATGGATGGAGATGTGTCAGGCTTCAGGCTTTTGAATGAGCGGTGAGCAGCAGGCAATGTGATTACAGCACACGTGTCGTCTGTCCCGACTGCTTGATTTAATGTATTCAGGTCTCCTTATCAGCTGCGCGAGTGGCCCTTTAATCTGGGCTGCATTTTATTCTCCACCTGCACACTGCTCTCTGTCTGTCTGTCTGTCTGCCTGTCTGTCTGTCCATCGGTCCATCTGTCTGTCTGTCCACCCGTCTGTCTATCTGTCCGCCTGTCAATCTGTCTGTCCGTCTGTAAATCTGTCTGTCCGTCTGTCTGTCCGCCAATCTGTCTGTCTGTCTGTCTGTCCATCGGTCCATCTGTCTGTCTGTCCACCCGTCTGTCTATCTGTCCGCCTGTAAATCTGTCTGTCCGTCTGTCTGTCCGCAAATCTGTCTGTCCGTCTGTCTGTCTGTCCGTCCGTCTGTCCGTCTGTCAATATGTCTGTCCATCTGTCTGTCTGCCCATCTGTCTGTCTGTCTGTTCGCCCGTCTGTCTGTCAATATGTCTGTCCGTCTGTCTGTCTGTCTGTCTGTATGTACGTCGGTCCGTCTGTCTTTCCACCCACTTGTGGTCAGTCTGTTTGTCTGTCTGTCCATCCGACTGTCCGTTTGTGTGTCCGTCCATCTGTCTGTCTGTCCATCCATCTGTCTGTCTGTCCAGCAAACCGGGATACATTTACGCTTACGTTCTCTAAAATCCTAGCTGTCATTCAAAAACATAAGAGTTAATAAAGAGCAGAAGTGTGTTTAGTTTTATATCAAGGAGAAACAGAATAAAGTTACAATCATATAGTATTTGAGGATATGAAGATAATACAACAGAATTAGTGTTTAATGTAACCTTTTGTTTTCAGAGAATATATCTTGGATTACATTTCCTGTTGTAATTATAACCTCAAATCTCAAGTTTTTTTTACAAAGAAAAATAAAAGGGAAAAATTATTTAATGTAAGATTTTTTTATATGTTTGTTGTGAAAAGAGAGCGAAATGTAATATATTTATACTATATATATATATATATATATATATAAACAAATATGTCATACAGTACACTTAATTCTGTGCTTCTCTAGACGTAATACACCACGACCAAATGATGTCCTTGCTTTTTTAAAACAAAACATAAAAACTAAATTCAGTCTCACTTTGTTGTCTTGTTTCAGCATTAACGAGTGTGTTTGTTTTGTTTGACCATCTGCCAGCTTGATCTTCATTATTGCTGTTGAATTCACACATATGCACATCATGCCTTCACTCACCTCATTCATGTGTATACATCACTTGAACCTTGACCTCTTGGGCAACAGGACACAGGGGTCGATGCTTTAGCTCTGATAAACAATGCAAATAGATGATCAGTCAAACTGTCAATCACATCTCACTTTCAAATTAAGCTTTTACACACATTATAAAGTTCATCATTTTGTTAAAGCAGATTCTTTATCTTTTTATTTTAGGGTGAACTCATCTAAGTGCATAACAATGTTAAAAATGATATTTAAAAAACCCTACTTAACCCTCCAGCTGTCGTAACTGAAGCCAAACCAGCATGCATCAAGGAGTTATTCTGATCCGTCCAGAAGAATCTCTCGCCATCACAAACTATCCATCATTTCATCTGAGCCCTAATGACTTCTGTTCTCCGGCTAAATGAGCAATTCCACCTTTGACTCAGTAAAAGCTGCTGTGAAAAGAGAAAGATTTGCAATGCTTTTAGACCCGATGAAATTCAAGACCCTCATTTTGGTTATTTGGCCCGCCGATGACCAGAGACGATGGATGCATGAGGTAATCCCATCTGTCTGGACGATGTCCTAAACACATAATATAAACACATTTACGCATTATGACAGATGCTTTTATCCAAAGCGACTTACGTTGCATTAGTCTATACATTTGTTTCTGAGTATGTGCAATCCCCGGGTTTGAGCCCATGATCTCGCTGTTGCTAGCGCCGCGCTCTAACCACTGAGGTACAGGAAACACAACATCACAACATCAGTGGTGACCCAGAGCATCACTGTATTTATTCTAAGAAAACAAAAATGTTTCAGAAAGTTTATGTCAGATGATACGCTGGTTGTGAATCTGTGATGCTCAAAGCAAATGTGTCCGATCGAACTGAATCTGTTTGAGTCTGCCTCCTGTTTCTTTCTTCCCCAGGAACACAAAAGAAGATATTTTGAAAAATGTTAGCAGCAGGACAGCACTGGACCCCATTCCCTTCTATTGTTACCAATGCAAGGGAATGAGGGCTGTTAACGACATGTTTCAAAATATCTCCTTTTGTGATCTGCAGAAGAAAGTAAGTCACACAGGTTTGAAATGACAAGAGGTCGAGTAAATGAAGACAGAACTTTCCTTTTGAAGGTGAACTGCTCCATTAAAGATGCAGTTTGTAACACTTTTTCAGTAAAATTGTCTGTGTGTGTGTGTGTGTGTGTGTGTGTGTGTGTGCGCGTCTGTGTGTGTCTATGTCTATGTGTGTGGTAGGGTTAGGTGTGTCTGTCTTCTGTGTCTTTTTCTTGTTTTTACAGGTATATAACTTTAATTGTTTTGTTTATAGTCAATATGTCTCATATACAGCTTTTAAAAATTTGTAAAAGCGCTATATAAATAAAGTTCAGTTGACTAAAATATCCAAAAACCACTAGGCTAGTGTGATATATTTTGTTCAGCTGAGTACTCACAACATCTCAAATGTTTCCAACTACTAGTAAATTGTGAGAAAATCTCCATTCTAAACTGTGACACAAGGCTGTATAGTCGCCTGTCAATGGCATCATTTCCTTTGCTGACGTACAAACCGCATGACAACAGTGTCGTAGACAAAGGCGCAAGTAGTGTCTTGTGTCAAGCGACTAGAACTTATTTGTGGACTTCATTATTCGCAACAATTATAAAACTTTAGCTCATCCAACATGATTTCTCGTCCCCGTCTGATCGATGGCCATCACAATGGAGTTGAAGACAACAGATCCCATCACTCCTTCATCAAGCTACGTAATGGTTGTTGTTTTGACCGTGCGCTTTCTAGCGGCAGTCTTTACAAACTGCACCTTTAAGAATAATATTGCATGCGTGTACATAACTTCTATAGAACTGCAATCTGAAATAGCAGTCAACCGTCGTGTATTTTACGACAATTCCTTCATTGATAGTCTTGAGCAAACTGAGATTTTTATTCAACTGAAAAAGATGCAAACAGCCAAACATGTGCGATTTAAAAATTCCATCTCTTAAAGAACACGTTTTCATCTTCAGCATTTTAGCTCGGTTTGTTTCGTGGTTTATGGTGTGTGTCGTGGAGACAATTTTAGCGTCTTGTGCTCCTCAAAGGGATTCTTTATTTAATGGAGTAACGAAACCGCAGGACAGCATTTGTCCGATCTGAAAAACATGTTAAACGTGACATTAAAATAAAGAACGCTTTATTCACCTCACAGAGTTTCTCTTGCGTCTGAAAACATTCCGTCGTTACTCAATTAAAGGAAAACACAAAGATTTGTTCTGAAGACTCCTGGCTGTCATATGACTAGCGCAGACCTTTCAGTGAATGTAGGCCAGACGAGAGAATGTGAACACAAATCCCTTCCACAACAACATGGCCTCGTTTGGCCTCTCATCTCTACGGCTCTGGAGTTATTTACAGCACGTGTTGTTCTAGTTTTCGCATCTCAACTTGTGCTCCACACATGAGCCGAGACCCCCGGCCCATTCTAATCCTGCTTTCAGTTCAAGCCTCAAAGGTTTTGCCGGTCGTGTTGACCTGAAACAGGGTTAAGACAGGCCGGTTATTTGAGAATTATACAGCTCTAATGCATCCACAGCGTTTTACTGACGTTTTCATGCAATCACAGACACAGATTACATCTAATGGCACTCGCGGGAACAGATCTGTTTGAAAGTGCGCGGCCGTCGATAGTCCAGCCCTGAGATGCCTATTTTACAAGCATTAAGATGCATTTTCTGATTACTTTCAAGATGGTTTTTATCACTGGAGTCTCATTACTGTAATGTACTTGGATGTTTAACTTTTAATGCTGTTGGTAATTTCATCATCTTCTTTACTGTTAAAAATGTCTTTGTTCAAATAATGTTTGCATGCAATTACAATTTAAGTTAACATCAGATTTTAATTAACACCTTCATTTAATGCAATTACAATCATGGGAATTAAGGGGAAAAGAGTGTTGATTTTAGATGAAAATTTTAAAATACAAAACAAGTGAAATACAATTTTATGTTTAGGTTTAATCTTAAATAAAGATGTGTGGGTACCGACCCGCAGTCCAGAGGTCACAGAGAGGGGCACAGAGTCATTAAATATAGACAAAAAAAGTTTTTTAATATAATATAGTTTAAATATATAGCAAAAAATGATCTTATCTACACTCTTTCAACGTGCTTGACACACAAAGAAAAATATTTATATGTTTAAACAAGGCAGAACTTTATTTATTGAAACTATTGAATTTTTTTTTTTTTATTGAAATTTATTGAAACTACCAATGTTTTCCTTGTATTGATAATCAATCTTAATTACTAATATAATATAATTAGAATAATTTTTATATTTGAAATATGTAAACAAGTAGGAGTGCTCCGAGGAGAAAGGTTGGGAACCTCTCATATGGACTTCTACATGTTCTCTAATATGAATTTCTTTTGTATTTGGTGGTGACATGCGGTTTGTGTTTCAATTTGATTCACTTTTATAGTCACACAGACTGAGCATGTGTTTCAGATTCTTCAGCGCATACGTTCGGCCAAGTAAAAAAATGAATGTTTTATGAGAAGCACTCAAGTCAAATGGATTTCAACAAAATGGAGAAGTGAATGGGATGAACTCACCACCCACATCAGTTCTGAGACTTCAGCACAGGTGTGTCCTCAACAGGGTCAACACATAAAGAGTCTAAACAAACAAAAACAAAGATAACATTTACCAACAATACACGCAGAGAAAAGAGAACTGAAATGTGTGCTGCTCAGAGGTTTCTCTTTTAAAGACTAAATATTGATGTGTATTCTAACATATAGCAACGACAAGAAAATTCAAATGTTATATAAATATGCATGTACTGTAAATACCTTGATTTGACATTCTTTAAGAAAAATAAAGTAGACACAAATGAGACAAATAAGAGCCATCAAATTTATGTGGATTGGGGGTCACGGATCATTTGCTCTTTGGCACAATTTAATGAGTTTATTTTGAGAGGTTTGTTGGATGATTTGGAAAGCTTTAGATAAAGAGAACTGAGCAAAAGTCTCAATCAAATTCATTACTTCCTACAAGAAACCAATGAGATATTAGATCAATCTGACGCCTCTTCTCACAAGAAACTGTATTTCTGCTTTCTCTTAAGATGCTGCACATGTTTCTCTCATTTCACAGCATTTTCTCACTCTTCATCCCGGTCAAAAAACAATTCTCCAAATCATCTTGATCTTATCCTCAAGTGTTGTTACTAAATTTATCAAACAGGGTTGTTGAGTTCCACAAACCATGAGTACAGCAAAATCATTAAACCCTCATATTCCTCTGAGAAAGATGATGAATGATGAAAATCTCTCAGCTCCTCGTCTATCAGACAAACTGAAACATCATCCAGACGTCCGTCTCTGTACCAGCTGCTGTCCTGAGAGCCGAAGGAATGAGACTGAAATGCGTCCACCTGACAGACATGTAATCCTACTCACGCTCTGACATCTGCATCCCAGGTTTCCATGGGAACCATGTTGCTATGAGATCAATCTATTCATGCCACCATAGCAGGCACGGAGCGTCTGTGGAAAAGCACGGGGTTTGGATACAGTGACACACTTCACACTTGTCCGGCGCTGTTTACAAGGCCGTGACACCAACAAACGAGCTGCTGTCATAAAAGAACAAGAGGATTTCACTGAATCTGGAGAGGGTTTTCTTACATGAGCATCCAGATTAATGCATTGCCGTATGATGTCCGAAAAGACTTTTTAGACTTTCTGGAATACTTGATTGTGATTGGTTAGTCGCAAGGTCTGTTGTTCACTATTAACAACCCTTAAAAAACTAATAACAACCGCAAAAGCTTTGTCTCCTCTATGCTTCAACAGTGATCTGGGGACAGAGAGTAGTCTTTCAGACCTCAGACTTCAAATGGAATTGTAGAGATGAAGTTGGTCAGATAGGCAGCTCGGTGCCAGATTGTTTAAAGATTGGAAAACAAAGAGAAGAACTTTGAACTCAATTCTAAGATCACAGGTAGCCAATGTAGTGATTTCACAATTGGAGTAACATGATCAAATTTACGTTTTCTTTTGAGAAATGTAGCATGTAAAGTCTTGGAAGTAAAGCAAGTTGCAGTAATACAGGTGTGTCGTAATAAGAGCATTTACATCTCTAAAGTTTTCACAGGGAGAAGGGTTTTCATTTTAGAAAGAAGGCGAAGCTGGAAAAAACAGGAACTAACAACAGCATTTATTTGTTTATCAAATTTTAGACTCTGATCCCAAAAGACACCTAGGTTCTTAATACATGAAGAGTTCAAAGGAGCAAGATAGTCCAGATCAATATTTCAGCTCCCTGAAGTATCATTAGGGCAAAAGATTATAACCTCGGTCTTTGATTCGTTCAGAAAAAGAAAATTATGAGAAAACCATTCTTCACTTCATGAACTTCAATGCGTGTTGCTTGTGTAACCAACAGAAGAGCCAAAGAAGAAGCAGCTAGTTTGAGAAGCATTAGCAGTGATAGCGGCAAGTGAACAGACACTTTTGTGGCAGATTTGAGATGTTTAATACGGATGTACATATATTTAATTATATATATATATATAACATTTTACATGATAATTCATTTACAAATGCGTTTGAGTAAACATGACTCTATCGCAGAGTTTTACGCAGGTTACGGCGTAGGTTCTGCGCACGACTATAATTTACGCTTAACGCAGATGTGAATGGACGGATTCAAATCATCTTCACAAATAGCCTTCTGGGGACTCAGGTTGAGTGACGCGAGTGGGCGTGGCTTCAGCACCAACAGAGGACACGCCCCCCCCCCCCCGTTTTACAGCCATGCTTACTTTTCCAAGATTTTGATCATTTATTTTATTTACTTGGATGTTTTTTTCTCCACTCAATTTGTCTGGGTGGTTAATAACATACTTTTCTGTTGTATGACAAACTCAGAGCATATATTTGAATCTCACTTTAAGATCGGGTTTGTGCTTCAGGGTCACATATATGAGACATTACATGTACAAAGGATTAAACCAATGTTTATCGTGTTTGAATGTCGCGTCTTGCCTTAAAGATGTCAGTAAATGTTTTTTCCTCGAGGGTGAAGTGTAAGGTTTTTACGCAACACTTGCATCCTCAGATCTGAAATGCTGCAAACTCAGACAAGCGCAATATGCTACAAACAATGTAAAACACAATCAAATGCTGCAAACGCATCATATTTGTGTGAGTTATTGTATATTTATACTTTTTTTGCGGCTTTTGTTTTGTGATGCATTTTAAAATGGTTCAATAAAACACTAAATAAAAGGCTTTCAAACTAAACTCAACTTCACTGCATTTATCATCTAAACTTAACAGTTGTCAATACTACGAGTGACTTCAGCTCATCAGTTCATGAGTGGCGTCGGTTTGAAATCTCACTTAAAACAGAAGAATGGCCTTTAAAATGCACTCGACGGGGCAAAGTGAAATGAACCCTAAAGTCAGTTCTGCAGACGGCGATGTGCCACAGACATTCAGCAGTTTCTAGTTCAGCGAATCAGGAGATGTTCTCCGTTATGTAAAGTCCTACATTTGCAGTGTGTGATGTTAGCGCTCGTCCTGCGGGAGCTCTCTAGCATCTATTCACAGGAACGGCGTTCATCTGTTCTGTCAGTGCTTCTAATGGAAACAGCTTGATGCCCATAATCAAGACTCAGAGCTGGCAACTGTATGATGCTCTCCTCCCACACGGCCAGAGGTTACTTTGCATAACTCTGACGCATTTCCTGCGGCAGCCGGTCGGGAATCCTGCGGAGGTGGAGAATCCCGGGAGACGTTACACTGCATCATGTTGCAGACCAGCACGCTGGGATTTCTGATGCCGTTAATGCGCTGAGAAAATCTGCTTATTTCCTCTGCCGATCCCGGACGTGACCTCCGCCCGCTTGACCTCCGCCCGCGTTTTATTTTCTTCCAGCTGTAGCGTTATTTGCTCCTCTAGGCCAGGCCGCGTGGATTAGGGCGGAATTAACGTCTGCCATACGGCCGGCCGGCATGAAGCCGCGGGCTGCTTGACCTGGTGTTATGAGTGTTAAGGTTGCATGGCTGCACGCTGAGCACGTCCAAGGCTTTTACTCGGCACGGCAGACAAAATCCTGTGTCCTGACATGACTCCAGAGCGGCTGAGATGACTCACAAACACAAAGCAGGGTGAAAGAGATGCTCGCAGCATCACTGCAGTTTCACACGGCAGTTTCTGATGCATTTGTGCGCGTCAACCTGCAAACAACACAATTCAATCATTATTCTACTCTACATGCTTTCTATACCATAAACCTGCAGGACTTTATATACACACACAGAAAATATATATATAAATATACACACAGAATATATACGTACATATGAATACTAATACATGCATGTGTGGATTCACTCTGTAGTGGGGGAACATTTTAAATGAGAATAACACTTCTATTTTGAAAAATAATATACCATAATATATGATATTCTATACATAAATATATATATATATATATATATATATATATATATATATATAAATATAATATTCGTGAGATAACATGACTAAAATGAAGAACTGATGATGACCAAACACTTCTATTAACCCAAGCGTCTGCGGTTTACAGTATTTCTTCACCTCCGTTAAACTTCACAAGATCTTCCTGAAAAAAAAACTATTGAATTACTTCAACAGTACTACAGGAAAGAGTCGGATATTACACAAGTCATTCATAATGTTTTAAAGTGACAAACAGAAGGTATGACGGTCAGACGTCATGTAAATTGACTTATGTTTCTACACCAATACTTATAAATTGTTTGTAAATGACGAGTTTGGTTCCAAAACGCTATAAATCCATTTGGATTAAGTGGAGTAAAAAATGAAGAAAGTGGCGAGATGAAAACCCTCTATTATCTGTTTCAAAGTTTCACAAAGCATCTTTAGGTTCAAGTAACATGAAAAATTCTATTTCAGATTTATTATAATAACTGATCATTTTTAATTAATACTAAGTGTTATTTTACATTTTGAAACAATTGAAAATACACAATAAAGTGAGTTGAACTCAATATAATACTAATCTTACATTAGGCACTGGACTAAAATACTGTCATCAGTGATCGCTCATAAAATGAGTTCACAGGTCATGTTTTTAATGCTATAAATGAGTGCCTCATCTTCTTAATCTCCTCATGTAAATGATTATATTTCGATGGTTTACGTTTCTTCCCCAAGTCAGAAACCAGCGCAGGTTCATCAATGCGGTCAAAATTATTCATTTTTGTGTTTGTTTGTGGAACACAAAGTACAAATGAGGGAAACCAGGAGGCCGTCCGAATTCAGAGCGCCGCCATTACGGTTTACAATGCGTGGAATGGTGTGCTGTGATTGGTCGAGCGGATATATGAGTGAGACTGGCGTATATTGAGATTTGGAAAAGAATAACGGTGGATTTCGCATGTTGTGTCAAATTTAAAAGAGACTTTTCAATACTGATTTTGGCGGAAACTCATTTTTTTTTAATGGCGTTTATCACGTTTTGGAACCAAACTCTTCAAAGGTTATTCTATGTCTATGAGTCACCTCAATTGATGTACTTTTCTCTTTTAATCTAATTTTATTGAAGTTTATTCTATATTTCAATGGTATTGTAGCGCTGTAGACTAACAAAAAGCATTTTAGTGCACTTACTGTCACTGACATCTATACACACGACAAATAAACTTGTTCCACAATAGATGTGAAATCATATTGTTGTGTTTAAAAACAAGACTC
>CM056454.1:18485572-18553072 GCA_029783895.1 Triplophysa bombifrons | reverse complement strand
TGTATATCTGCACTTGCTAATTGCACTTCTGGTTAGACCTAAACTACATTTCGTTACACTGTACTTGTATATGTGTAATGACAATAAAGTTGAATCTAAATCATCTAATCTAAGAAGACCCGGAGTTGGTGTAAAGCTCCAAATGAGCACATCTACAAGCCGTCACATAAGCAAGAAGCAGAAAGTAGGTCAAGACCACGTCATCTGACTAGTGATTGTTCAGGTCTGGGTCATCGTCGGCCCCTCATGGACGAGTCACGTTTGTGTAACCTAAACTGAACCTTCGGCTCCCTAAAGGCTGGAAGTGTGCAGTCTCCGCGGCTCTCTTTCATCTGGATGTGAAGCGTATCACGCTGAGTCAGGGAGAGATAGGATCTGAACGCTCTCAGACGTGAGGAGGGAGAGAAAGACACACTTTTACTTTGAGCCTTCTTGCAGCAAGTCAACGGCGGAAATGTATTGGGTGAATCTGATTGGTTAAATGGGATTCTGATGCTTGTTGCCATCGTCTCGTGACGCTTCTGTCGAGAGGTCAAGATCTGAGCGGGGCGATCGATGGATTAGACATATTATTAATGAATGTCTTCTTCACCCAGATCATTCCACTCAAATTAAACTTGTGCTGATTGAGTTCAAAAATCTGCAAACATGTCATATTTTAACAAATATTTTTATAAATTTTGTAAATATTTGTTTCTATTATATGTGCACACAACTGAGGAGAGCCCTACAGATTCTACAGGTGTGTAATGGGTATTTTGCGCAATTTCTATTTTATTCAATTCTTTACCAAAAATAAGATACCATGAAAATGGTCGTAATATAAATAAGAATCAAGTTTGTGCAACAATAACGAGATAAGTTTTCACGTGTCGTTCCTGGCCTCAAAGGTGATTTGTGACTCTGACGGCGTCCCAAACTCGCTTTAACATAAAAAATGTATAAAATTGAACACATTTCCATGTTAAAAGAGTCGACAACAGAAAGCACTTTAGACAAACTAGATAAAATGCTGAAAGATTTTCTTTGAGGGATGGGGAAGAAAATATGATTTCATCTGTATAAAAAAAGTTATACCTAAAATCCTCATATTGTGTGTTTGGGGGGGTCAAATTGATCTAGTATTAATCAAACTGAATTACGTTTTAGAAAATGTAACTGCAGAAAGGTTTGTGTATAAAAATAAAAGTGTGTGTTTGTGTTCTTGAAGTCTTGAGAGTTTTGGCTCCATCTTGTGGCACAAGAGAGACTGCTCCTCTGCGATTCTAACTCAACATCACTACCTTGTTTTTTGCTAGCCCTGGCAAACCTGTATGTTTTTATTTATTTATTTTTATTTTATTTACATTTTTATGGTGGTTTATCTAGAAGTGTAATACTAGAAACTGAAAAAAAGGTTTGGGAACCGAAAATCGTAAACGATTGGGAATCGAATCGCTAGGAATAGAAATCGAATACTTGAAATTAAAATGTCCTCGAATCGAATCCTGTGTGTATATTTTCATAATGTGCATTATATTAACTACAGTTTAACCATGGTGAAGTAATACCAATTGTTATAATCAAGAAAGAGACTGCAGAGCAACACAACAGCAACCATCAAAAACACACTAGTGACACACTAGTAGCATTAACAACTCATAAAAACAACAAGCATGCTTTTATTACCGTTAAAGTGAAGTAAGTTGGTATAGTTTTGGATTGATCGCCATTTGTATCACTTGAAATGATATCAAGGTTAAACTGTAGTCATGTTTACTGCAGTAAAATCACGTAAGAGAAGCTAACATGACTTACCTCAGAAAAGCGCGCCATAACTGCCAGCGCGCGCTCTCGATTAACAGCCGGCTCAGGCTTCCTGCGTAGTGTTCACTGATCAGACCACGCGCTTCAGGGAATATATTATATTATATATATATATATAATACTTCACGTTCAGTGAGTGTGTTTTAAACACGTGTTGTGTTATAAGCTCTTTTCAGATCTGCATTTAACTCTATTAAAAACCTATTTGTGAGCAACTGGTGAAAATGCTGATGAGCACAGAGACCGCTGAGTAAGTCTGTCTCTCTCTTTTATTGATCAAAAATATATAATATTCTTTGTAGAATTGACAGAAATATTGTCTTGAATGATTTTTATTTTTAAATTAATAAACGTTAACGTTTCTTCATGATTTTTAAAACATGATTTTGGTTTTAAACATATCCTGGCATAATTGTATTTTTCTATTAAACTAACTTCACTTATTAATACCTTCAGATCAAAACAGTTTTAATATCAAAACATTTCGGTCATGTGACCCTAGAACTCTAAGAATGTGAGTGTAGGTCAATCAATGTCCATTTAAAAATGAGATTCATGTTATTGAGCGATCAAACACCACAAACAAGTCAAATTAAGCTGGATACAAAGCTTCAGTTTCGTTTAAACTAGTTAAAATTGAATTAGACTTTAATTTATTAGTCATTTTGTACATAATTCTGACACTCATCCGCGTATATTATAATTTCGTTGAAAACTATATCCTGTGTGAAACGACACACTGAATACACTGACTGTACAGTAAAAGTCAATATGTGATCATTTCTGTGAGAATTAAATTAATCGTAAATAGCAACATTAAAAATAAATCAATAAATAATCAAATGGGAAAAGCACATTGCAGAAGGGCACAAACACAATCACAACACAGACTGCAAGGAGATCGTTCGTTTAAGATGAAAATATAAATCACGTTTTCTTTATTTCTTGTATATAGACATATACCACTTGAGACTGAATAAAGCACATGAAGGCTAATGTATGATTATCTCTTCAGACAGCTGAACGAATGCAGAGACAGAAAAGATCTGAATTATAAAGATTAAAAACACTTTAGAAAGTACATCCTACTTTCTAACGCAGTTACACGAGTCTGTCTGCAAGTGGCTAATAGCGGTTTTCATCTGTACACAAGAACATTTGTACAAAATAAAGAGATCTACCATTCAAGGACAAACAAATCATTACAGTACATCATATGTACAATATCAGATCGAGAGGGCGGGGTCATCCTAAAGGACACTTAGCATTTTATTCTTATCATCTCAAGAACTGAAAACAACGGAACGTGAAAATCACCACGATGAAAGTTTCCGGCTTGAAGAAACGATCCTGTTGACACTGGCATATCGGAGAAGAAAAATAACTTTCTCGGCTATGACTTTAGATTTTAACACTGCAGAAACTTAAGAAATCAAAAAAAAGACGGTGGCCGGGATAGAGAAAAATAAAGCAGCGTCTATTTCATTTCTTACATTCATATCAAACATCAACGAGCTTCCAATGACAGAAATCCTGCGAGCGACTTTAAAACAGGTCACGGGAGACAATGAGAGAACAAACCAGGCCAAACTGGCTGGAAGTTCAAACAACGGTTCAAAGGGAATCGTCACTGCACAAACCCAACGAAAGACCACGTCAGGATGGTTTCTTTGTCTTTCGTTGGGTCCCACGATTCCTGTTCGTTCTGACGTCATCCTCAAGTGACAGGAAACATGGGTCTGTGTGACGTAAAAACACACGCAAAAGTCCTCTTTTAGAAAAGGCACTCCACGCAAAGAAAGGCTCGGACCAAAAATGCGCATGAATCAAGAACACGTTTGATATACACCAAATCAATCGTAAATAAATCACGAGGCAGTTTGCCATTGTTTGAACATCCCAGCAAGATCTCCCCGGACCAACTTATTGCCAACTTTAAAAATATTACTTCAATATAATGGAAGGATATTCGCACCGGCGAGTTCTCTTGTGACAACTCGGCATGTGTGAAATTGTAATACAGTGGGTTTTTGTCGACAAGAAGAAAGACTGAGAATGAAAGTTCCCACAGACGAGTGAAGAACACACGAGAGCGGCTGACTCCCGACAAACCTGAGAATCGTTCGCTCGCTCTGAACACAGCCGACAGACACACTTTCAGTGCTCTTGAGTCAAAACGGATCTTGCCACTCGCCTGTATGTCAGCGCAACGGCATGTAAAGAGCTGCAAGAGGCACATGACACGTGTCAAAGACAGAGAAACAAACAAACAGAAGAGAAAAGAGCGGAGGGATGACTGGGCCGGCTGCAGGACGGGCACTGATGCGCTGGTTTCTGTTTGTGTCTCTGTCGTCAGCGCTCTTCCGGGCCGGCCTGTGCGCGGCGGGGTCACACTGGGCTGGTTTTGGGCGTCTGTGGTGCTTTAGTGGCCTTCCTGGGCGATCATGTCCTCTGCGCGCCGATGCGTCTCCAGCGCCTTCACCGTCGACATGTCTTGAGGGAGCTCGGACTTACGTCTCATCAGGGGCCGCTCCCTCCGCTGTTCTCTGTGGATCTACACAAGGTCTTAGTCAGAAGGACTAAAAGAAATTAATTGTAAATGGCAACATTAAAAATAAATAAATAATCAAATGGGAAAAGCACATTGCAGAATTGCTATTTTTTTTTAAAATGAACGTAAAATTAATTAAATTTATGCTAATTTAAAATATAAATACAACTAAAAACAAATCTATATTAAGACTGTACTAAAATAATTAATCTAACATTAATTTAAATAAATAAATAATCTAATGAGACAAGTACATCACAGAATTGTCCAAAGTTTTGTAAAATTATAAACAAATTGATTCAATTTATGCTCATTTAAAAATAAAACTATATTAACTCTGTTCTGAATCACAGCAAACTAAAATGAATTAATCTTAAATAGCAACATTAAAAATAAATAAATGAGAAAACAACATCACAGAATTGTTAAAATGTTAATAAAATAAACAGACAATTTATTAAATTAAAGCTAATTTAAAATATGAATAAACTATTATAACTCTGAATCACAGCAAACAAGGGAGAAAATACATGAAACAAGAGGTCTGATAAAACCTTAGAAACATCAATGGCACACAAAAGACCAAAACACTCATTTCGATTTGAAACAGGAAGTCATTGAGCTCCGTGTGTTTTATATGATGCGATTTAAACTGAAATAAAGACGCATCATTACCTGAATGGCCTCTTCCTCCACCGTCTTCTTCAGCATCATGACATCATCGATCATCGGCCCGTCCGTCTCCATGTCCACAGGACTGCTGAAGCTGGCCGAGTCGATGTACATGATGAACTAAAGCAGAGAACACCACCCTTCAACCTCTCACATCACCACCGTCTTTAACAATAATAATGACTGATTTCTCATTCTGGCATGAACATTGGATTCACGATAGGTGTTCTGGGTAGTTGTTGGGCGTTGGTTGCTATGGTGATCAGGTCAGTTGCTCATTTATGATTGTGTGTCATTTTAATAAGTGTGCTGATGGTTGAAGTGATTCTTGTGGTCGTCACCTGTGGGTTTGATTTGGCGACGTTCTCGATCTTGATCCACGCCTCCTCACGCTCCTTCCACTTGGCTTTCTCTCTAGCGGCCCAACAAACAGAGGAAGTATGGAGTCATACACTGGACAACATCACTGACATCACGAGCGTCTATGAGAGGCGTCTTACTTGTTTTTCTCAGCTCTGAACTGCTGAGTACAATCGTCAAATAACTTCTGATTCATCTCCATGAACAGCTTCAGAGCGTTATAGATCAGACCGTGAATCGTCCTGAGCACAAGTGAACGGTGATTTATTACAGATCAGAAATCATGTCAATATCATAAAACAACAATGTTCTTAATCTTCTCAAAATGAAAAACAATGATATGTATTTCTCCTCGCACAGATTGCATTGAATTTTCTTAAAGAGTAAATATAACGTATTATATTAAAGAAACTCTATTAGAGACATAACGTATGAAAATTTCACATCACAGTTATATTGCACAAACTGAACGCGGTTTGACATGATTTTTTTATGTTAAGTCATACAACCGAATCCATTCATGTTGGGACATCATAAGGAGTTGTGTCGAGTTAACACAACACAGTTAAAATTGGGCAGAGGACTTAAATCCCCAGCATGCTCTGCGTATAACTGCATTTTCAGAGTTATTTTCTTTAACAAGTGTAATTTTATGCATTTTTCAGTAAAAAGAAACACTTTTTACTTTTTAAAGGTTTTGAAGAGTTTGTAATATTTTTTGAGTTTTACCATTGTTCAGAAAAGTGTTGCCTTGGGTTAGGTCGTGGGCGTATATGTTTCTTTAATTGCATTTCTGTTGAGTTCTATTAACTCAACATCTTCTTATTGAAGTTAAATGAAGTAATGCTAATTAATGTTCAAAATGTTTAATATTAAAAAAATATCTTAAATAATCTAATTGACAAAATTGGGTTTTTGTATTGGTTTTATGTAAATGACACATATTTATTTAATCAAGACTACTAAAGAAATTAAGTTCATACAACAAGATTATTAAGAAACATTTCAAACTAATTTGAATTTTTTGGAGAAATGTAATTTAAATTTTGTGGAAAAGTTTTCCTTAATTTAACTTTTTTTTAGTGTACATGTGTATTTGCATTCACAAAAAAAAAATCATTATCAGTTTATGTTTACTCATGTATTAACTCTTGTTGTAAAGTGTAAATGTTCATCTGAATAACTAGAGCAATATAAGACAGTTGGTTAGTAAAGAGCGAGACCCTCACTTGTTCCAGTGGGTTTTGGAGTTCCGGTACAGCGATGGGAACATGATGGGCAGGATTCTGGCAGCGTTGTCGCTTATTAAACTCATGATGTATTCATTATTCCAGTAATACAGCGCTCGCTCGGCCACCTGAACACAACACAACGCAGGTTACAACAAAGGTCGTCACGAAATGCCCCGATTCACCCCGTGAGTTCTGCCGACCTGGAAATGAGGACTAGAGACACATTTGGCCAGCTGTCTGAAGAGCGGCTCCATCACCTTCACAAACTCTGAGGGCTCGATGACGTCCAGGATCTCCTCCAGCTCGTTCAGAAACATCACCTCCTTTGGACTGTGAGTCTTAGGCCAGTACTTCAGAAGAGCCATGACCACCTGAGGAAACATCAAAGAATCATGGGTACGGCTCTTTGAGAACAAACGACTGTGTGTGAACAGCAGATGGCGCTGGACTCACGGGTTCAGTCAGTGTGCTGTCCTTCTCCAGAAACTGAACCACACAGTACGCCAGCTGTGGAGAAACACACACATCATCAGCACCGACACACACTCACTGATGATCATCGATGGTTAAACTGAGCTGGTACCTGAGGGTGATACACACTGAGAGACTTCACTTTATGTAAAGGCAAGAGGACCTTTAAGAGAAAGATCTTGTGCTCTTCTTTCAGGGGTAAAGCGAAGCCGTTAATGATGCTGACGGGACAGAAAGAGACGTCAATCACTCCATGTGACATCAAAGAGTTAATACAGAAGTGGTGAAGATGACTGGTACCTTCCTAATATCTCCAGTAGTTCAGCGATTCCGTTGTGATGCTCCGTTTCATAGATGAACCTGAATAAAACCACAAACATCTTCTGTCTTCTGCTCAGACAACAACAGTATCATATCTCTCTCCACAAGCGTGTGTGGGAGTCTCACCTATAGAAAATGTTATTAATCTGTTTTCTGACGTAAGCTCGGAGGCCCAGGAACTTCCCGTAGATGCGGTGTAGAGTGGTCTTCAAAAAGTCCCGTTCTCTGGGGTCTTCGCTGTCGAACAACTCCAGGAGCTGAAAATGAATCAGGAATAATCCTCAACGCCAGCATTCTTATTTATTTCTGCTCAGAATGACATGAACGTTCAATGAAAATCCAGTGCTCATGTCTTCAGTAAACATGACGTGTTTTTAACCGTTTTATCTTTTCTGATCAGTGGTTTAAATGAAAAACAAATGTGAGGAAGTCCAATCGACATACCTGCAAGACAAACTTCTGGTCAATATATTTCTTGGCTGTGTTTGGCTGAAAGTCTGGAGACTCTAGAAAGCGCAGGATGAACTCATAAACAAGCTGTGGAGAGAAAAACAAACAGCTGTTAGAGAGACATTTATATCCTTCAGTTCTCCCAACATCTCCAGGAACATTAAAACGTTCAAGTAAACACGTGTTTTGTGCATTGTGTACATGCGTAGTTTATTTATTTATTGTTTCATTCTTAATGTCATTCCAGCATCTAAGGCTATATTCTTGTGTACCGGGGTGGTACAAAATACAGAAGTGAATTGAGAATGACCCCTAAATTACAATTACAATTGCAGGAAGTAGATTTAAAAAAGAAACTCATGATGCATAATTAAGGTGTATTAAGATACAGATATTACATATGATTAAAACATGAATTTCATACAGATATTATGGTATGGACTTTATCTACACAATACTTTTTTAAAGTAAATAGGCCTTTTTTTATGTCACAAATTCACATTACAAAACATTCTCTATAACAGATCATTAAAATAAAATAAAAAAAATCACATTGTGGAAAATGATAGGATAGCACTTTGCTGTTGCCCAGAATACCTTGCTGTATCCAAGTGTTTTGGTTGACCAAACGTTTGAGGAACTGTTGAACATTAGATTCAGCGTTACTCTGTGAAGTACTTTAATAAATGATAATCGCAATTCCCAAAAGTTAGTGTCTGTACTTCCATTAGGAAGAAAAATGTATGTGAAAAGTATCACATTCTCACCGGTATGTGAAAAGAATGAATTTCTCTAAATTGCAATGAATTCAATTCCACTTCCTGTCGGGTGGAGTCATACAAATTCATTCATTTAATTAAATTAAATTATGAAATTCAGAATTTCAGAATTTCAGAATTTTGCACAGCCCTGGTGTACATGGGTAGTTGACAAATAAATGTGTACATGTGTTATATGGTGTGATGGCGATAAAGATAAATCTCTCTTATGCTATTTCATGTAATAAATATTTAAAACAATACGTATTAAAAAGATGACAATTAAACGCACGTCTCCCTTATTGTGATGTGTTTAATGTGTGTCTGAAGATTGACCTGCAGGTGTGGCCAGGCCGCTTCTAAAGTGGGTTCATCCTCCTCTGGGTCAAACTCCGCTCCGGTCGGGTTAGAGGACGGCGGCAACGCCCTAAACATGTTCACTGAGAACTGAAACAAACAAACCGTGTGAAACGTGAACAGAGGTACAGGAGCACAGATCACAAATAAACAAATATTGACAGAAATCAAGGACACAAATGTTCAGTCTGTTATTTTAGATCGTTTCAGGGACTACAGCTCACTTCCGGTCTGTGTTTGGCTAGCGTCTGATAATATAACTATTTATATTTTTCTTCATTTATATCTATTTTTTTATATAATAATTGAATTAAATAAAGGAGTTGTTGAATGGGTCCTGTAGTTTGGACACATTGCACCATAAGGTTTGTCTAATTGACATCTTTGATGTTCTTGGCTTTAATCATCAAAGTGTGTGTGTGTGTGTTCTTAAGGGGATGAGATGGAGAATATATTAACATGCTTATTTCCACATTGAGGAGAATGAGTCCATTTGCACTTGGATGGGCTGCGCTTCTGTTTAACATGAGGGATGGACACTAATAAATATCAAAGGGAAGTCATTCAGCGCTGAAAGAAGTCCAGCTGGCACGACGCCACACCAGCAGATCTGCCTCAGACAAGAAACAACATCTTTAAGGTCAAAGAAGTGAAAGCAAACGCTTGATTCTAGTCTTTGGCTGATGTTCAGTCATCCAGCGATTGAATCTCCTTCACCACACTGCCTGCTTTCATTTTAATAGAAATAAAATCAATTTATCTCCTTCATAGTTTTAGTTCACACGATGAGACTGAGGCAAGATGACTGACGGGAAAATACAAACACAGAAAATGTGTTCTTAAGAGTTTAGCATCTTAGCATATAAGTGAGTCTTTGTTTTAATGTTGTTGTATTTCATAACAATTAACCACAAACGAAGAATTATTTATAATTCAAAGATCTTTAATTTATTTGAGCTTTATTCGTTCTGTAAATAAAGTTATTTGTTTAATGTGCAAATTTGTCATTTCCAATTAATTGTTGCCGCTAGTTGGGCTCTAAAACACAACTTCCTCTTCCTCTCTGAACCCTTGGGCTCAAACTCATAATGATTCTGATTGGCCGGATGGTTGTGAACGGGAGTATCTTCACGCTTGACAGATCTGGTTCCATTAAAATGAACTCGTGTGCAACTACGAACACAGCTATCTGAACACTGGTGAGCAAACTCTAGTGCAGCTGAACTGAAAAAAAGATTTTTACAGATCTTTGTGCGTATGACAAGAGGAACTCCTGACACGGGTTTGACTCATTTAAAGGTGTGTGTGCTCACCATGTGCACGACCTCAGGGTAGATGGGTTCTGTGATGACGTTCCTGTTATGAGTGATGTACTCCACCATCTCGCTGAGAGCCGCCCGCTTCACCTCCTTCCATTTCAGGTCGCTCAGGGGATCGGACACAAAGTCAAAGAGCACACAACACTGACGCAGTTTCTGCACAAATAACTTCTCCTGCTCGCCGGGAGGGACATCTAGAAGAGACGTTACAAAACACATCATCCACAAGATTTATATCCTCACACGTTCTTCAGGATCTGCTCTATGAAATGCTGATGTGGGTCAAAGGCGAAAAAAGGCTTTAAGCATAAAAACAAGAAGGGTAATACTGCTTTAAAATTGGTGTTGCTCAAAAGAACAGAAAACATTTTCTGTTTAATTTAAATAAATTTTATGTCAGCAAAAAAATAGTATCAAACATTTCTCCCTGATTTACAGAAGACGCACACTAAAATGTCATCCAGTATAACTATCTTGTCAGGCATATTTACAACACAAATCAATTTATGACATATTGAAAGACATGATTCCACCCCAAATGCTAATTAGTTGTAATTTTGCATTTTTTCAAATTTGTCAATAAGATTTTTTTACTCATTTAAAGCACAAAAATGTAATATGTTCCATTATTAAGTCCAAACAAACATGTTTGAATTAGTAAATAAATTCACTGAATGACAATCTGACATTATTTCAACCAAATTTTGACATTCTACGCTCCAAAAACCTGTTGAAACCATAAAGTAGACATTTAATGTCCTTTCTATTGACATGAAATCACTTTTGTACATTTCTTTTGATGGTGACATCTTAACGTTTGTGATCTATATTTGAAGAGTTGATATATAGTTGATTTTTTTTTCAAAACGCTTTCAAATCCATCCTTTTTTTCAAAAATGTTTTGATTTATTTCTTTTTAAAAACAAACAAACAATATAACATGAAACATATGACATCAGGGACTCATACTATAAATTAATATAAATCAAATAAATGCAAATGCATGAAATAAATAACAGCCAAATAAAATAAATAGTAACAAACTAAATAGTAAAATAAAATAAATATTTTCAATTTCCTGTTTCAATATTTTCCACCACATACAACAAATAATTTAGAAATAACACATACAAATACCACTAACAAGCAAATTCTGATTGGTCGAGAGGAAATATCGCATTTAGGCTAAAAACAGGTTTGGGATTTATAGCGTTTTGAAAAGAAACTGCATCTTGCAGAACATTTTAGACAAGGAAATATAGCGATTTGGCATGAAACATTGATGGAGCAGTGGATAGGTTTAGTACACAGCAAAATGGCATGACAAACTCTTTTTTTTTCATTTGGCACTTATTGCGTTTTGGAAAAGAGCTCTTCATTTACAAACCATAATTGGTTATTATTTGATTATTTCTGAGTGCTTCACATCATGCACTTGTGTCATTTGTTCGTTTCAGACACTTTTATTCAGCGTTTTGTGTTATTCTGTAGTCTTAAAAGTACGTGACGGTGAGAAAACAAACACGTGAGCCTGCATTAGGATCTCTTGTCAGCACACATCTCAACACGGGACACACATGTGTGTGTGTGCGCGCTCGAGCCGTGAAGGTCAACAATTACTAACTTTAAATAATCAACTAGAATAACAATTAAACAAAACCTACATGATATAAAAGCTAACATGAAATACTAATTAAGCTCACAAATCTGCAAAAAAGACAGTGTCATCTGCACCAAACTTTCTTACAAGCTGAAAAGTGCTGCACATTCACACGTCAAGCATGTCACATGCGTGTTCACGGTACAAGCCCACACAATACTGATGACAATCACCGGTGTGTCTTGGCAGATCAAACTGCGTGCAAACTCTGCAACGCATGTGCTTTTCCTGGCTCTGTGACCTCACTTCCTGTGACATCAATGGTCTTGTTTGTGTAGGGGGATGGGAGGCAGTTCAACAGACCAGTGCACTGTAAACACAAGTCTCCACATTCACCCGGGAGACACAGAGACCAAAACACCAATCACTGAACAACTCAACCAGATCAAAACCTGGAGCTCTGCAGCTCAGACGGTTTCAGTAAATCAACATCCAATGCTTTAAAAGCTTCAACATACTTCTGTCTTCACAACAGCCGACACAAATCATTGCATGGCAACCCTGCGCACCGTCCCAAACATCTCACCTCTAAAGTGCATCAGGGCCACGGGTTGAAAGGGCCCGTTGGGTCCCGGAGCGTCCAGAACCATGTCAGCCTCCTCTCTAGAGCATGTCAACATCTACAGGTCAGAGCGCCGGCGAGACAGCCACCGGCTAAGTTGAGCTGTTAGCCTCCATTTTAGCACAAACACAAGCAGCAGAAAATGAAGCTCTGCTGCTGGAGGGGAGCAGCTAGTCAGTGATGTCACCCAACCAGGGCCACGAGCCATTGGCTGAACGGAGTCACGTGATCTCAACCACCAGAGAGCCGCCTGAGGAGGCTGCGGATTGGCTGGTGGGGATGAATTAAGGCGGGACTTTGATATGCGATTGGTGCACGGCTTGCAGGGCAGACCACATGCAGAGGACAGAAGAGATTTCACACCGTCATCCTCTGAAGGTTTAATAAATAATGTATCATCATTAAATAACACAACATCATCATCATCCATGAGCTTTTAAACCTCTGACGATTGCAGAAAAGTGCAACATGTAATAAAACATTTGTGAATCTCATTTTTTCTCATTTTATGTGATCATGAGTTTATAAGTTGGTTAGAATTTTCTTTCATATTATTAAAGAAAATTGCGACACTTGAATGTATGCAGTCGAAATGCAATATGATGATGCTTTTAGTTTGTCATGCACTTAGAAATGTATTAAAATATATTCAGCTAGCTGCATTAAACCAAAAACATGCAACAAAAAAATGCACATTCGCAATATTGTGATTGTTATGATACATTCTGAAGTGAAGTCGCCCTAAAAAAGCAGGAAAGAAACACCCTGAACATGACAGACAACACCTCAGAACTTCCGTTTCTCATTTCGTGCTTTTGTTCCGTCTTCCACGACAAACATCTAAACGTCCCTAAAATAACATACATTTACTTGAGTTATTTTAGATATTAAATCTTCTAAAAAGGCCTCAAAATGAAATACGTTCATGCTTAAAACAAGAAAAAATCTCTGCCAAGAACATTTAACTTTCTTAACGTGTGTTTTGACACCGTTTTCTTGTTTTAAACATAAACTTTCATTTGATATGTTCCATGTTGTTCCGCTTCTCAAGAAGATGTATTTTAAATAAAGAACGTTTCTATATTTGTACTGGAAACCAAGACAATCGTTTTGTTGCAGTGTACAGTTTCTCAAAAACACAAAACCAACTCGACATCACGGCTCCGAATAAAATCACTGAACCGCTGATGGTAAAGAATGTTAAATATGATGACATAACATTAGTTCGGAGTGTCTTCTTGAAGTGAAACGCTGACAGGAAACCACATTTCAACAGCAGACGTGCAGCTGAACGCAGAGGAAACAGCGACTTCATCTCAGGCTCTTCACATTTATAATATAGACATATAAAGAGATCACAGCATCATCACTACAACATGCTGCATTGACTTACAGGGACGGTTCATTGCTAAATGATCTCCTAACCTGCCGAAACTCTTTAAAATAATGGGTGTGTCTGTCCTATTTTAGAACTCCTAGGTTTTTGTGCTGAGAGTGATTGAGCACTTAAACCAGCTCCTGTGAGACGTTATGAGATGTGAAGAGGACTCTTAAGACGCTAAGACAAACTCACAACAATCCTAAAAAGGCTGTAACACCGGCAGTCTGCCTTGAAACATAAACATTTTAGAAAGATTTCATAACAATGAGCTTAACCATGACGACTACTGATATCTGCTAACTGTTTATAAATGCTTACAATTAGCTGAACATATACGTTATACATCATATATATGAACATATAGTTTATTTCAAAAAGATAACACCTTCTTTTAAAATATTTGAAAAATTATGTTGTTTATTGTGTTATCATATGTTTATTGTATTTGTTAGCTGTATTGTACTAAATACAAAAAACAATAAAAACAAACTGATATAAGTTGGAATAGACATATTTTTTTTTAGTAAATTAACTCTTTACTTGTTTAATTAGTAACTCTATGTATATTTTAAAATGACTAAATTCTATTTTTGAGATCTTAATTTGAATATGTCTGCATGAGACCTCGTTCTAGATTTCTCTGAATAAGTGACGGACAGAGACCGTCCTCTATCAGCCAATCACCGGGGTCATAGTCAGTAAGTTTGCTAACATCATCCATAGCAACGAGGTCAACCCCGCCTTTTCTCATAGCTTAAGATGTATTTCTGTCAGCAGCGTCGCGAATAGATTTAAAGAGGAAACTCTTAACGCCATTCAGGAGAGCTGTTCATGGTCAGATCAAATGTTTTGTGAATGTTTTTGAGTTAAGCAGCAGACGGGACCTCGAGAGCATTTCACTTCTAATGAAATGTTGTTTTAAAATAGCAAGTTTGCATTATGCAACGATAAACTTTTCATCTCACCCATTCAAATAACACTACATATTCTTAATTCTTTCTTGCTGACGTTAAACCAGACAGACGAGAATTAAGCAGTAATATCACAGCCTGTTTGTTCACTATCCAATCACGATGGATAAATCCAAGCAACATTACAGGTGGATTGTTGAGTCAAGATATGTCGTGAATGTTGTCTTGCGACTCTCACCTTTGAACGGAGGCAGTTTCTGGAGTTCTCGGTTATTGGTCAAACTGAATCTGGACGAGTTCTGTCTCTTGTCTTTTTTAACTGCGATTTGAGATGAAGACTGTTTGCCCTTCAGCAGTTGTGTGGTGGGTGGAACGCTGTTGTTGGCCTTCTTATTCGCAACCTGATGACAAAACACAAGTGTTCAGAGTGAGTTCTGTGTTCTGCTTCAAAACAACGTTCACATGAACACCAATCAACATTATCAACGCAGAAACTTCATTTCCTAATCTCACTAAACCCTTCACAACATGTCAACACCAAATACAAACACATGACATGAAAACACTTCTTTCTTACAACAATACAGGGCGGTCACAGACGTGTCATTTTGTGTTATGGACGTGACCTAAAAATGCTCAGAGAATGTATTTGCCACAAATATATTGGACCATCTTGTTTATGTTTTACTAAACCCTCGTTGATAGAGTCTAAACATCAGGAAATCTTTTTTCGGAGACGACAAACTTTGTAGGAATTTTGTGATTTAAAATACACAACGCTGAAGCAATAATACCCAAAGAATGGAGAAAGGATGACTCTTTGTAGAACATAAAATAGTTCTTGTCCCTTATGGATGTGACAATCCTGAAAAATCATGCACTAAAAAATAAAACAAATGCTTTAAAACTTGAAAGAGAGACCTCACATGGGTATTTAAACTATTTAAGGAAAATATCAAATCTAAAAAATGAATAAACATTTATAAATTTAAATTATTGGTCAATATAAATAATTACGTAAATATTTGTTTAATATGTATGCGTTTAAATAAAAAATAATATGCACAGTACACAGATAAATATTACTTAAACACAAACTTTTATTCTACATGCGTTTGTCAGGTCTAGTTTTCATACAAAAATATAATCAGACTAGATTAAGAGTCACATTGTTTGTTGAATAAAGCAAGAATTATTAAACACAAACATATGAAGAGTTTGGTTCCAAAATGAGATAACTCAAAATTACTTTTAAAAAACTTTCAAATCTTTCAAAAAACATGTTTTTGTCCATTCCAATTAATATAAATTAAACTCCAGTAGGTTTGTTTTGGTTCAAGCAATAATAACTCAAATTAACACAATAAAAACATGATAATATAATAAAAAACATTTCTGATTATGGAACCAAACTCTTCATATATTGTTGTAAATGTTGCACCAAATGATACATTTCTCCCTATAAACATCTAAAAACTAAAAACGCACAACCTTTCAGCTGAAATACATCAAATACAAACACAAAGTATACATTGAGAAAATAAAATAAAAATGATAATTGTTAAATCCTCCAGAACTGAAAACGAGTGAAGTCAAATATGTGTCAATCACCTCATGATCTGAACTCTCTTGTTCTCCACCTTTAACCACTTTTGTGGACTTCTGTGACTCCTGTGAAACACAATAAACCTTTAAAAAACAACTTCACCTCATGTTTTCTTATATAAAGTAAATTGTAGAATTGTTTTCAATCGTATTTGCGTTAGTGAATAGGTCACAGGTCATACACTAGCGTTAGCAGTGCGGCTAATGTACGTAACATTATACCTGAACTGACATCAAACTTGTTTAAATGAAATGGATTTCATTTTTTTAACAGCAGTGTTTGTTTAATGTTAATATTGAGAGTACAAAACATCGTGTAAAAACGATAAAGATTCGTTATAACGTTACATCTGCTAGCCGGCTAAAGTTAGCTTCGCTTACAAAACTAAACCTATAAACACAAACAAACATTTTAAGTCTTTTTTTAAGTCAACAGTTGTCGAAAGCGCTCGGTTTCACATCCATGCACGTGTATGTGGTGATGTGTGTTAAACATATAAAGCGCACGAGAGGGTTTAAACCGGAGTTAGCGCGTGCATGCTAATGTTAACTGTCTCGAGCTGAGAGTTTACTCAGATGTACGGTCAGTTTAATGCGAGTGTAAATCCGCGCGTTTAACACTTTTCGCGACTTTTCTTAGCACAAAAATCCAGTGTTGTTTTTCCTCACCTTGTCTTTTTTGGTTTTATTCGGCATGGCATTCATTTGTGTGTGTGTGTGTGTGTGTGTTAGGCTTTCAGATGAGCCTGCTGTCAGTCAGAGAGTCTGTGTGGATCCTCTCATGTGTCACATAAACACACATCATAAACACACATATCTCACATACACTGAATGTAAACACACGAGGAGTCTGTGATAAAAGTTCGGTATATGCTCCAACTTTAAATTCAGTTTTATTTGACAGCTGATAATAATAATAAAGAGCCGTTTGCTTTGAATGGGGTGCAATAAATCAAACAACATATAGCAGAGATGAAAGTCAATGTTTATTGTTGCATGTAAGTTATGTGTGTTGTGTTTACGTTACTGTGTGTTTGTTTGATCACGTGCTGTGATGTATTTTGGGTCATTTGGTGCCTCCTGCTGGACACTCACTGTATCACACAACAAAACTTCTGTATAAACTTCTGTATACTACAGTAAATCGTCGCTGTCCAAATCAGGGCAATTTTTTCAGGAAATGGAATAAACACTTTACTTTGTAAATAATGAAATACTGTTTTGTCAAAGATGACAAGCACTTTTTAAATACGTTTTATAGTTTAGATATTTTCAAATACCCAGTGACAAATCTCGTGAGACTGTTATGACCGCAAATCACATCACACGTGTCACTATAACCAGGGGCCTGTACCATGAATCCGGTTTAGGTGGCTAGCCAGGTAAGTTTAGGATTACTTTGCGCCAACCCTGGGTTTTAGGTACCATGAAAGTAACTCAGCTTTAATCGGTGTTCATCGCCATGGTAACTTAGGCTGCACGGCTAACCTGCTCCGGAGCGGCTATGATCTAGATTAGAGATCTCACATCGAAAATAAACCAATCAGCGGCGAGCAAATTTACTTACAAGTGAGGCAACTAGCTCACAGTAAGTGTTACAATGGCTAGTTATTTTTAATAATGTTTAATAAAATAAAAATACTAACATAAAATGATGTAAATATATATTACAAATACAAAATCAAAAAATGGTGACTATATAGGTAAAATCTGATTTTAGAGATGACATTTGCTGGCTTTCCCTTACACATGAAATTAAATGTATTTATACTGTTATTGTACTACATACAATATGTATTTCTTTGCATTGCATTTTTTACATTCTTGTCTGTGGGGCAGAACATTTAGGAACACTTCCAGTTTCACTGTGTTGGGTGAAACATTTATCTTCTTTGTCCACTGAAGAAACCTTCTATTATACAGCTACAGTTAGATACAGACAAAACCATAAATTGACCGGTGACATCACATATTTTTTAACACTGCTATTTTAATCTTTCTGTTATCAAGTTACACTTACAATGAACTTAAATAATGTATCATAAAGTAGGCCTACATTTTTAAATGCCTACAACATTCCCTACGCATCTGTGTTTTTGTCAGTGCTTTAAGGAAGGTAAAGTATAACAGGGCTGTTTAATAGCCTGTTGGTGGGAGACGGGGGTCCCTGTGTATGCCCGAGGTTTTTGCTATCCTGACCGCAGAACCACTTCAACATGGCCCTCAATCAAGCCAGAGTCAGGATTGAGATGACCATCGGATTTTTAAATGAACACTTCAACTGACAACTAAGTTCACATACTGGTATTTTTTTATTTAACCTTCTTTATTAAGAGTAAGCTTCTCTAGTGTATTTTGTTCAAAAAATACATGTGTTACTTCTGTAACCTTTGGAGGTAGACGCTTCAGTTTCTGGGGAAGGTTGTGAAATGTCCTACAATAAAAGAGACACCAGTAACATAAAATATAAATCCTCACATTCACACTTGTGCCATAATGAATAGTACAGTACATTTATCTCTTTAACTTTGTCAGCACACAGATCGTTTCACTTCATCATGTGCTTCATCCTCATTAATAAAGGTACACTAAATGATAACTAATGTTAGCAGGATATGTTCATCCACTGTGGGGGCACACACACACATAATACACATCATATTACATTACTGTAATATTTACCTTACTACAGTATACTACAGTAAATGTGTGTACTATATAGTCGTTCAACTTGTGCATTAACTCAATCAGCAGTGTTTCTGAAACCGTTCTCTCTTGTGTAGACAGCAGATACACTTTTACTCCGTGGCTGAAATACATGTTTGTGTTACTAACATTTGCGCATAATTATTTGCTAAGAAACCTACGGAACTCCCTCTATCCATGTTGAACGCGATTGGTTTAGCGATCCCGACGTCACTCGTTCATGTGCACGCGCGCACAAACTAATCTTAGCTTCAGGATCAAAGCTTGAGTTGACAAAGAAACTCCTGGAGCTGCTTCATGGTACCAACAAAGCTTGATCACGTTGGTTTGGTTTTGACAACCCAAAACCAATCCTGTAACCCAGAGTTTGTTCAACTACCATCATGGTACAGTCCCCAGATGTCTGGAGGATTATTTTTATTTATTTCAATTTGTCAATCATGCAAGGTTATTTCACTTTACTACTATTAAAACTTTGAAAAACGTTCCTGTTCATGAAAAAAATCGAATAAAATACTGACCAAAAATTATTGGAAAAACATAACTCTATGAAAAAATTAAATGTTGCCTCAAAAAAAACTGAATTAAGTTTAAAGCAGCAAAATTATAATAATAAACAAAAACTTAAATAAAAATCATTTAATTTATACACCAACATTAAAAATAAACGATTAAATTATAAAATGAGAAAAGCATATACAAAAATAGCTAAAACTTTTACTGAAACTAACACAAAACTAAAAATCAAAAAATTAAACCTATAATTTACATTTATGCATTTGGCAGACGCTTTTTTCCAAAATGACTTAAGTTGCATTACCCTATACAATAATACTTGGGTATCTGCGATCCCCTGGGATCCAACCCACAAACTTGCGTTGCTCTTAACACTGAGCAACAGGAAAGCTAATTTAAAACATGAATACAACTATATTAAACTATAATAACAACTCCGCATTGTTCATGCTTCTGAGAGAGCAAAACAGAGAGACATGTAATGATGACTTGATACAATGAACTTTATTAAGAGTCCCAGCGAGTCAACACACAGTATCAGAATCCTACGTTTGAGTCTTTAAAATTCCAATTTAACGTTGGAATGTTCATAAATACAAAAAAAGTGCAAACACAACTAAAAGGGAATACAAAAAACGGGTCAGAGGGAATGAGGTGCGGTACTCTGAAAGCTATACCAACAAAAAGGAGTGCATTTGAAAAGTAGAACATTATAAATATTCCAGAAGACTTGTATTTAGACATAAATCTGAGTTCTTTTTACAGAGCTGCAAACGTAAACAAGCAAGCGTTAACACTGCGTTCTCAATCGACCTCCTCCATGCGAGTTGTGTCGTCGTCTCCTTCTAATAGTGGCATGTCTTCAGTGGGAGCTGAGCTGGGCTCTTCCATGGGCAGATCATCCTCATCGATACCTGCAACAATCAAATTCACATTCTAGTTGACATTTGTATGCACATCTAATCCAGTTCTCAGGTTAAGAACACTTCAGAACACACAAACATCTATTTTTGCACACCTAAGCCGAGTTTGATCATCCTGTAGATGCGGTTTGAGTGCGTCTGCGGATCATCCAGCGTGAAGCCGGACGACAGCAGTGCTGTCTCGAACAGCAGGATCACCAGATCTTTCACAGACTTGTCGTTCTTGTCGGCCTCTGCTTTCTGTCTGAGGGTCTCGACGATGGGGTGGTCTGGATTAATCTCAAGGTGCTTCTTGGCAGCCATGTAACCCATGGTGGAATTGTCTCTCAGAGCCTGAGCTTTCATGATCCTCTCCATGTTGGCCGTCCAGCCGTACGTGCTCGTGACGATGCAGCAGGGCGAGGACACCAGACGGTTCGAGACGGAGACCTGTGACAGAGACAAGTCAGTTGGCAGTCTGATTGAGAAAAGCCGCTGTTTCGTCAGACTTTACTGAAACCGCTCTTTACCTTCTCGACCTTCTTTTCCAGGATGTCTTTCATGATCTTGCAGAGGTTTTCAAATTCGGCCTTTTTCTCCTCCTTCTGCTTCTTTTCCTCTTCATCCTCGGGCAGCTCCAGACCCTCCTTGGTCACGGAAACCAGATTCTTGCCCTCAAACTCTTTCAGCTGCTGCACGCAGTACTCGTCGATGGGCTCGATCATGTAGATCACCTCCAGACCGGCTTTGCGCAGATGCTCCACAAACGCAGAATTGGCCACCTGATCTTTGGTCTCACCTACAGGAAATGCATAACCACATCATTTAGAAACTATTTTCATCTCATGTAAGGTGCAGGACAGGTGCGAATGAGCTTTGAGTTCACAGCAGTCATTACCTGTGATGTAGTAAATGTGCTTCTGCGTGTCCTTCATGCGGGTCACGTAATCTTTAAGGGACACCATCTCGTCTCCGGAGGCAGATGTGTAATAACGCAGCAATTCAGACAACCTCTTCCTGTTCTGAGAGTCCTCGTGGATTCCGAGCTACACAAATAAAAGATAATGTCAATTTAAGACCAAATATTCCCACGACACACAAAATGATGTTTTAATCAGTGCTTTAAAGCGGTCATATGGCGCGAATATGTGTTTATCTGTGTCTTTGGTGTGTTATGAGTTGCCCATGCATGTATTAGACAAGTTAAACTGCAAAAATGAAAGCGTGGGAACAAATTATGCATTCTATCTAAAAGCGATCGAAACCCCTCGTGTAACCACACCCACAAATCTACGTCAGTTGGTGGTCTGATGTGACTAAGACCACCCAAATGTAGACTCAAGTAAGGTAGTGTACCTGTCAGTACAATTGAAGAGGAACCTGATGTTCCAAATATGGCAAGTGTTGGGTACCAAGAACCGGTTCCATTTTAGAATCAGTTCCAAATTTCAAAGAACCAAGGATTCGATAGGACGCGTGCATTTCAGTTCTGTTTATCGATTCCTGACTTTTTCCAATCACTCGCGAACGGCAGTGAGCAGTTTACTGTTGTATCTGTCTGCCAGGACGTGCGACAAAGAAAAATCTCATTACGCACATGTGCAGTTCATTACCATCGGCACTATGAACGCAGCAAATGTTCAAAAGTTTGGTTAAACATTTTGAATTAAGATGATAGCATTGTCACATGCAATATGTGTGGTAAAGAAATTTGGTGAAAGGGAGGAAGTATCTTATATGATGAAACGCGTCATTAATCTGAAGGACCGTGTTTAAGTCTCTCAGCCTCGAGTCCTCCTCCTACAACACACCAGATAACTTACAGCTATTAGCAGCGTCTCATATACAAAATACAGATAGAGATGAAAAGACAATCAGTTTTGTATAAGTTAGTTTATTTTTTTAAATAGTAATCACAATGAAATACATCCGGGAAGCTAAAGGACAACACAATGTAGTTTATTTTAAATCATATTAATTTGAATTATCAATTCAATCACTTTTTAAAAACGAAATAATTCAGTATTTTATTCACAAATAGTTGTTTAGATAATGGACGATCTAGCAACTGGATGTTATATATTTTACGTTGTATTTGTGTTATACTTAAATAGTTTGGGTTTGTAATTGCTTCTGATTATTCCTTAATGGAAGTGTTGTTTATTTGATTATTTGACGAATTGTCACAGTTAACAGTTACAGCCTACTGGTTAGCCTAAAATAAATAGCCTAAAATTTCTTTAAGTATTTGTTATGTTTTCTCTCCCCAGAAATTATTTGCATCTGAACAGAGAATCGATAGGAACCAGAATCAGAATCGCTAAAATTAAAACGATACCCAACCCTAGGTAAGAGGCGTTACATTTCCTTCACACGCTTCCAGTATTCCGCCAATCACAACGCACTGGTTAACTGGCCAATCATAGCACAACTCGCTTTTCAGAGCCATGAGCTTTCTAAAAAAATCCATGTGTTTCAGGGAGGCGGAGCAAAAAGGAGATACAAACATGCAGTGTGTGGAAAATACAGCGTTTTTTAACCTTAAATCGTGTATACACATTACATTACATCTAAAACAAACAATATTCGTTTTAGCCGTGTCATGTGACCCTTTAAAGATAAACGTTACCAGTCTACATACAAACACAGGAACAGAACCCACCTTTATGTTCTTGGAGAACTGCTCGTAGAATTTCTTGTAGTTGTCTTTGTCCTCAGAGAGTTCGGTGAAGAGCTCGAGGCACTTCTTGACCAGGTTCTTGCGGATGACTTTCAGGATCTTGCTCTGTTGAAGCATCTCTCTGGAGATGTTCAGAGGAAGATCTTCCGAGTCCACAACGCCCTTGATGAAGTCTGATGAAGAAATGAATGACCATGAATGATGAACACGGAGAACACTTCAGATGTTACAGCACAACACTGGGGCACTTACTGAGGTACTCGGGGATGAGCTCGTCACAGTTGTCCATGATGAAGACTCTGCGGACGTACAGCTTGATGTTGTTCTTCTTTTTCTTGTTCTCGAAGAGATCAAAAGGAGCTCTGCGAGGAACGAAGAGCAAAGCGCGGAACTCTAGCTGACCCTCCACAGAGAAGTGCTGCGAGATCAATGAAAACTAAGTCAGGAACATTCAGGACTACAGCGACACTACATAATCACTCCTGGAATACCAGACTACCTTACTGCGCTACACTCTTTAATACTGTTCTCATTCTACATACTTCACACTAAAGATCGAATTTGATCTCCACATTTTAGACGGACCTTGACAGCCATGTGATCTTCCCAGTCATTGGTCAGGCTCTTGTAGAACTCGCCGTACTCCTCGTTGGTGATGTCATCAGGGTTGCGGGTCCACAGAGGTTTGGTCTTGTTGAGCTCCTCCTGGTCGATGTATTTCTCCTTGATCTTCTTCTTTTTCTTCTTCTTGTCAGAGCTCTTGTCATCGTGGTCCTCATCGTCCGAGCCTACGTCCTCGATCTCGGGCTTTCCCTCGTCTTTTTCTCCCTCCTCTCCCTCTTCCTCTTTTTCTTTGTCCTCCTCAGCCTCATCGTCACTTACCTCCTTGTCACGCTCCTTCTCCACCTGAACGAGAAAGACAATGCGCTCAGCATTAATGTGATAGTTTGAATATATACTGTATATAGAAACACATTGTAATTAGTTGTTTACACAAACACCACAAGCATTACATACAAACAGCGTGATGGGGTATCCAATGAACTGTGAGTGCTTCTTGACGATCTCTTTGATACGCTTCTCCTCAATGTACTCTGTCTGGTCATCCTTCAAATGTAGGATGACTTTTGTGCCACGGCCAATTGGCTCAGCTAACAGGAACCAAAACAATGTAATCGTTTACCACTTGAACAGACAACATCACAGATTCATCTCATCTGAAACAGTTTATTTGTCACTTACAGTCGTCCACTTTAACTGTGAAGGAACCGCCTGCGGATGACTCCCAAGCATACTGCTCATCGTCGATGTGTTTGGAAATAACTACGACTTTCTCGGCCACCAGGTAAGCGGAATAGAAACCCACTCCAAACTGACCGATCATGGAGATGTCAGCTCCAGCCTGCAGGGCCTCCATGAAAGCCTTCGTGCCGGATTTGGCGATGGTGCCCAGGTTATTGATGAGGTCGGCTTTGGTCATACCGATGCCAGTGTCGATGATCGTGAGCGTGCGATCCTCTTTGTTTGGAATGATTTCGATTTTGAGGTCTTTTCCCGAGTCAAGCTTGCTTGGGTCTGTAAGACTTTCGTAGCGGATTTTATCCAAAGCCTAAAAGGTAGAACATTATTAGTTGACAAATTACTTTGTATACAAAGTCAATCTGAATGAACTGCAGACATTTTAAGCAACTGTTTATGACCGCATTCAAACACAGACCATAAAGAACAATACGAAACACTGTTCTTTGCCAATGGAAGTCTCATCTCAAATCTGTGCGATTACATAAAAAGCCCAGAATTGAGGTTATTTATTTATTCACTCCATGGGATTGTTATATCATCTCAATGTAGGAATTATTTTCAAAATCCACACATGCTTTTATTTCATCATTCTTGACAGTCACGTACATCTGAGGAGTTGGAGATGAGCTCTCTGAGGAAGATCTCTTTGTTGGAGTAGAAGGTGTTGATGATGAGAGACATCAGCTGGGCGATCTCAGCCTGAAAGGCGAAGGTCTCAGTTTCCTCCTCCATCGGCTGGTCGTGAGCTTCAGGCATCTGTCAAACATCACAAACCATCAATGAAACACTTGCAGACACCTCAACATGTCACATGCCAGGGCTTAAGAGTGCGACCAATGCGATGTTTTTTTTATAACAGGCGATGTTAACTTTCAAGGGGTCGCATTGGTGCGAATGCCTGAAACAAATTTTTGCCCCGTCAAAGATTTATTTGAACGTTTACTGTGATTTATGAGTGTGCTGAATGACGTGTTTATGAAAAGTGCATGAAAGGGCGAGGAGAGGTGCACTCCCTCTGTCTCCAAACTAAAGTGTGGGTTTGACTTCATTCCGTGTTGTGCAGACTGAACAGCATAAAAGCACTACAGGACAGACATGCTCCATATGCTTTTAATAAGCGCTCTTGGAACAGTGATGTCATTGCGATCGTTTTGCGCAGCGCTTAATGTAGTCGATCACATCGGTTTCTGAACTATCTGTCCTAATAAAGGAAAAGTCCTGTCCAGTGAAGTGTTTTCCTTGTTAACTTAAAACTTCTGCGATGTCCTAACAGCTTTACAAAAAAAAAACAGCGCATCAATGTCCACTAATGTCCGATTCACAACGTATTGACTCATTTGAACCGATTCATGTTGTTGAAACAACTCAAATGTCAAACACTGAACTCATGAGACTCACTGACTGTCACTGAACCCATCAAATCAGTCACTCAAAACATCTCACGTACGTGTGTAGACCATTTAACAAGAGTGGTTAGTAAGGTTTAGCATTTACAGTTTATTTATGACATTAAGGCATGGGTCAGATACCGTTTTCAAGGTGTACTGCGGTTTGAACAAATCACAGTTTAAAAAACACTAAAAGTTTCTGTTATACCGTTCCAAAGGTATGAGCTGTTTAGTGCAGAAATCCATCAGGTTTTGTGCTATGTTTTGTTTATGCTTAATTAGTTGTTTACTCATCTGCATTTAATTTATTTATGTATATATATATATATATATATATATATATATATATATATATATATATATATGGAGATGGTGGTCTAGTGGGTTAAACCACTGAACTGGTAAATCAAAGGTTGTTGGTTTGATCCCAGCAGCCACCACCAGTGTGTCCTTGAGCAAGACACTTTACTCCATGTTGCTCCAGGGGGATTGTCCCTGTAATAAGTGCACTGTAAGTCGCTTTGGATAAAAGTGTCTGCCAAATGACTAAATGTATATGTAAATATATATGGATGAATACATGTATTACTGAAAATGTATTTAAAAGAAGACTAGAAAAGAAATGTTTGGGAAGCATTAATTTAATCTGCTGACATACTGTTCCAAATATTTTGTGTTGCTTAAAAGTCAAATCTATTGTGTTCAATGTTTTTACTCAGACATTTAAAATAACACACTGATTGGCTCCAACGCCAATATCGCCATACCGCGAAACCGTGGTCGTTTGGCTTAAGGTTACCATAGTGTCAAAATCTCAAACCGGCACATGCCTAATGATAAAGTAAAGCACATATACAATAATTCAGTTCTGAGTGATTTTTGAGTTTTGAGCTAGCTTATTCAATTTAATTTTATGTGGTAAAAATAAAGAAGGCCAGTGGCAAAATTACAGCTTTTTGCAAAGAGGGCAATAAATGAGGATTGTGAAGAGTGACAGGTTAGTTGTGTCATATCATTTCATAGCCACTATATAACTTAAATATATAACTAAATAATAACAATGCATAAAATAACAAATACTTTGCATTTATTGTTGGATTTATTGGGCTCGTTGTCAACGACGCTGATCTGTTGTCATATTAAGTAGCGTCACGTCAGACAGCATCACGCTTCAACTCCAGAGCAAACATGCTGGGAAATGATATGAATCCTATGATGAAGAATATTCATATATTTACAGCAGAATACACAAAAGCGAGCTGTGCATTATCAGTTAGGAACCGCATGTACAATATCAATTCGCCGGGATCATCGCGCGCACGCGCGCGCGCGCCACCCGCTGGTCTAATAGGAATATAACGAGCTTCTAGAATCTACTAGTCACATCATTTCACTTCTTCTAGACGTTAAAACGTTTTAGACAATGATGAGACATTATAATGCAATTAATATCGTTTATTATATGCATTCCGCTACTTAATAATAATATATAATAAACACAACATAATAAATACTTCACGTATTAATATCTTCTATATGCAAACATGCACGTTTAAAATCGTCGTGTTCAACCTTCATTCACTTCGTCATAATAATCATGTAATTTATTTATAATAAGCCAAACATGAATTTGAACGATGAGCGTTTATTCAGCATGAATGTTTAATCTGAGGGAAATCCTCTGAGGTGATTTAACGTTACGGTAAAACTCATCCGTTCATTCCAGAACCAATTTCTGCACTTTACATTCACCTCGTGGATTTATTTAACAAGTATGACAGCTTTAACATAGAAACAGAAACTTTACATAGAAACATTTAAACTTTAAAAGGCATTAGCAAACGTCCCGGTGATCCCGGTCGTGATGTGATTTATTCACCGCATCCTCAGCAATAAAACACGATTGAAAAAGATAATTATCCTGACAAAAACACACGACACCTCTAACACGAATAGATTATGACGCCTTTATTGTGATATAGTCTTACCTTGAGTGTTGTTGTTGATAAAGTGAATGCGTTAAAGACCTGTAAGGTGTCACTCACTAACTACTGTGAGTCGAAACGCCGACAGTGGCGCTTTATATACGCTCACGAGGAGTGTTCGAGAACGCGCCGCGTACCCCCGAAGCCTCTCGAATCTTCTCAACGCTCTCTTTCAGCCCACCTGATGGAGAGACTGAACTGTCAATCATCGATTCGTGTCCAATCATCTGTCGCGGAGGGCGGGGCTACGGCTGAAGAGGGAAATTTCTAGAGCGCCTGAGAAGTCCAAATTGAATAATAATAAAAAGACCAGACTCGAGCTGATGTTTGCTCAATAGAAATTTATTAAAAACTTTTCAGTTTACAAAAAAAGTATTTCATTATAAAATTCGGGAATTCAACTGTGTGCAGTTAGAAGCAAAAAGAAACGAAAATAAAAGTCGGCGTTTGCTATGTTATCTTAAAGCTGGAAGGGATTTCCCTTTAATGCAAATGTGTTTACAAAAATAAAACAATGAATGAATCGATACATTAACAAATTTGTGGGATTTACGCTAAACTCTTTAGTCGACTTCCTCCATTCTAGAAGTGTCACCATCGCCTTCCAGAACTGGCATATCTTCTTCAGCGGGTTGAGTAATATCTTCAACAGCGGAGTCATCGTCATCAATGCCTGAAAACATCACATTTCATAGATTTAATTTCTCGATTAGGGGTTGACTGATGTGACAAGCTATATACAAGTTATATGATACAATGTGATATTCTTACGTAATCATATTAATGCAGTTGAGATGTATGGTCAAATTAATCATGTGTGCCTAATATTTCATTGATATTTATTGTGTAATGTATTGGATATTCAATGAATATCGATCAAATATCAGTGTGTATAGACTGTTTCTTCGGACGCGCGCGCGCCTGACCCCCAGTTAACTTCCGGTTTGTGTTTGGCTAGTGTCTAATAATATAACTATTTATATTTGATTTAATTTATGTTAAAATTAATTTGTATTATTATTTTACTGTATAATGATTGTATTAAATAAACAATTTGTTAGTTTCGTCGCATTTAAAGTCCAAGGGAAATTAAAAATGACAATGCCTAATTCTTAAGGAAATATTGCTGCGTTTGTTGTAAATAGTTTATCAATGTGTGTCATTTTCTTTTTAAAATGTGTGCACCATCATAATCTTTAGTTAAAATCTGTAAATGCACTTACTTCCTGTAATGACTGTTCAGCTTAAATGAGGTATGTTAGACGGCTTGGGCGGAGCATTCGTTAACTCCTCCCCTTCGACTGTCAGTCTGCTGCTAGTTTCATTTATACTTCCAATCAAATCGCAGAGAAAGACGAAAGCCACGCCCACTATTTTCTTAAGAAATTCCTTTTCAGTCAGAAATGGGTTATTGCTAGAAGGGATACAGCTATGGCCGGAAGGGGTGCAAAATCTCACCATATAATTAAAAGAATTTACATTGGCTAACACCTACCACAAACCTAACATTACAATAATACAAAAATATTAATCAACTGTTTAAGCGTGACAAAATTATGCGGTAATAAAGTGCTCATGCCCAGTGGAGGAAGCTGTATCCCTTTTTCAAAATCCCGGAAATGCATCAAAATACGCAAGTAAATATGATCGCAACTCCCGGTTCACAGTGACTTTAAACAAACTGTATGGTACATTGATATCTAGAGATTGAGCTTGGTATCGCAGTCAGAATTCTAAATATGGGAGTGGCAAATTAAGCCAAGTAACGCTTTTTTTTATTTCTTTTTACTGTTATCAGAAATAATCTACATGCGCTTTGTTGTTTGTGAATTTGTACTGGAAGGTCAATTGGGGTCACAAAAGCATGCATGCTCAGTTACGTTTGTTTATGTTGTTAAGATGAACCCGTCTTTATTAAGATCTCTTCTCAAGTGTGTTTCGACACACTACTCTGTATTCAGATTGAAAGTTTTTTTATAAATGCAGTCTTCCAACTCACCAAGGCCGAGTTTGATCATCCTGTAGATGCGGTTTGAGTGCGTCTGCGGGTCATCCAGTGTGAAGCCGGACGACAGCAGTGCCGTCTCGAACAGCAGGATCACCAGATCTTTCACAGCCTTGTCGTTCTTGTCCACCTCTGCCTTCTCTCTGAGGGTCTCGACGATGGGATGGGCAGGGTTGATCTCTAAATGCTTTTTGGCAGTCATGTAACCCATGGTGGAGTTGTCCCTCAGGGCCTGAGACTTCATGATCCTCTCCATGTTGGCCGTCCAGCCGTACGTGCTCGTGACGATGCAGCAGGGGGAGGACACCAGACGGTTCGAGACGGTGACCTGTGTGAGAACACATTTCGATGTTTACCTTCATCATTTGATCGGTAACGTTTTCTTTAAAACGTCAGCCCAGCATGCTAAAAGCTTGTACCTTCTCAATCTTTTTGTCGAGAATGTCCTTCATGATCTTGCACAGGTTCTCATATTTTGTCTTCAACTCATCCTGCTTCTTCTTGTCCTCTTCATCCTCTGGCAGCTCCAGACCCTCCTTGGTCACGGACACCAGATTTTTGCCATCGTACTCTTTCAGCTGCTGCACGCAGTACTCGTCGATGGGCTCGATCATGTAGATCACCTCCAGACCGGCTTTGCGCAGACGCTCCACGAACGCAGAGTTTGCAACCTGATCTTTGGTCTCACCTTTAGAGAGAAAGACAGTTTTGTAAAACGATGATCCATTTTAGTTACGCTTACGTTGTTATGTGTGGTTTGGACTGAGCTGCTAACCGGTGATGTAGTAGATGTGCTTCTGGTTGTCCTTCATGCGAGACACATACTCTTTGAGGGACACCATCTCGTCTCCGGAAGCAGACGTGTAGTAGCGAAGCAGTTCGGATAGCTTTTTGCGGTTCTGGGAGTCCTCGTGGATACCGAGCTATTGTGAGAAAAAACTTTTCTTTAGTTTAAACCATCTTGATAATATCTATAAGTATTGTTAAGTACTCAGAAAGAAAACTTACTTTCATGTTCTTGGAGAACTGCTCGTAGAATTTCTTGTAGTTTTCTTTGTCCTCAGAGAGTTCGGTGAAGAGCTCGAGGCACTTCTTGACCAGGTTCTTGCGGATGACTTTCAGGATCTTGCTCTGTTGAAGCATCTCTCTGGAGATGTTCAGAGGAAGATCTTCCGAGTCCACGACGCCCTTGATGAAGTCTGATGAAGAAAGATTAATTTTGTTAACTGTAGGGACGTAGCGATTCACTCAACTCACCATGGATTCAAAAAATATCTCAAGCGGCTTGAATCATCACATATTATAATCAATTTTAACCTGCTCACATCCCTAGTTAACTGATTTCATTCTTCAATCCTCGAGCAATTCTCAATATTCACTCTCGAGACACTTACTGAGATATTCTGGAATGAGCTCGTCGCAGTTGTCCATGATAAAGACTCTGCGCACGTACAGCTTGATGTTATTCCTCTTCTTCTTGTTTTCGAAAAGGTCAAAACCGGCTCTTCTGGTTACAAACAAAAGGGCGCGGAACTCCAGCTGACCCTCAACTGAGAAGTGCTGTCGCGACAAAGAAAATTCACGTCTTCATCATCCAGCTCACAAGTCAACACTCAACTCTTGAATGACGAACACTAGCGCTCACCTTGACCGCCAGGTGATCCTCCCAATCGTTGCTCAGGCTCTTGTAAAACTCGCCGTACTCCTCGTTGGTGATGTCATCGGGGTTGCGGGTCCACAGAGGTTTGGTCTTGTTGAGCTCCTGAACATCAGTGTACTTCTCCTTCACCTTCTTCTTCCTCTTGTTCTTACCGTCTTTGGAGTCTTCATCCTCATCGGCCCCCAAGTCTTCGATCTTGGGTTTGTCTGCATCGTCTCCGGCCGCCACCTCCTCTTCCTTTTCTCCTTCTTCAAGGTCAACCTCCTTCTCCCTCTCTTTCTCAACCTGAAGTTGAATTAATTCACGAGAATTAATTCACGTGATTGGACAGACTTGCCGTTCAGATATCACAGAAGAGACACTTACGAAGAGCGTGATGGGGTAACCAATGAACTGAGAGTGTTTCTTCACAACTTCCTTGATGCGTTTCTCCTCTACGTATTCGGCCTGGTCCTCTTTTAGGTGGAGAATGACTTTCGTACCCCGTCCGATGGATTCACCTGTCAAGGCAATGGCACAATTATTTCAGGACTGCTGAGGAAAGATCCCTTTGACCTAAATTAATATTTGTTCAAGTTCATACCAAGGTCTAGCCTCACGGTAAAAGAACCGCCCGCTGCAGACTCCCACACATACTGCTCATCGTCGATGTGTTTGGTGATCACTGTGACTTTCTCGGCCACCAGGTAAGCGGAATAGAAACCCACTCCGAACTGACCGATCATGGAGATGTCAGCTCCAGCTTGCAGAGCCTCCATGAAAGCTTTTGTGCCTGATTTAGCGATGGTGCCCAGGTTATTGATGAGGTCCGCTTTGGTCATACCGATGCCAGTGTCGATGATCGTGAGTGTGCGATCTTTCAGATTCGGGATGAGTTCGATCTTCAGGTCTTTGCATGCATCAAGCTTGCTCGGGTCTGTCAGGCTCTCATATCTGATCTTGTCCAAAGCCTGATTGAAAGAAGAAGAGCACGTGAGAAACCCACCAAATAAAACAAATAACGTTGAGCTTTTTTGTATATATTAACACGTAAACGTACATCTGAGGAGTTGGAGATGAGCTCTCTGAGGAAGATCTCTTTGTTGGAGTAGAAGGTGTTGATGATGAGAGACATCAGCTGAGCGATCTCAGCCTGGAAGGCGAAGGTCTCAGCTTCCTCCTCCATCATGGGCTGCGCGGCTTTCTCAGGCATCTGTGTGAAGTTAAGAAGCAAACAGTTTGGTGAAAATTCGGAGACAATTTAAACAGGTATTCTGGAAATTAAATAGACATTGCGTTTTTTTCTTCTAATTATCTTTAAAAGAATGAAAAAGATTATGTCACGTTGATTGAAAAGTAAATCTTAACTGCTCATTCCACCCTAAATATTCCTCTAAAAATAATAGAGAATATAATTATAACAATTATGAATGATTAAACTATTATAATAAAGCTTTTTTAACTGATCATAGCTAAATACTCTATAATTTATTTTTATACATTGACCCATTTTAGATTGTGGTTCATTTATAAATGAAATAATAACAAAATTATTTATTAAATATTTAGAGCTGTAGTTTCTTAAGAACACATTGTTGTTTACTTTTTAGAAATTGTAACATAAATTTTCTTTACGATTTCTTGTTGCGTCTAAATGATTCAATTGGCGAAAGCCTCAACTTGAGTCGATTGAAAATGTTATACAGTTTTACTGTATAGCTCAGTGTTAAGGCATGGTGCTAACAACGCCAAGGTCGTGGGTTCGATCCCAGGGGACTTTACATATTTAGAAACAAATGTATGGGGTACTGCAATGTAAGGCGCAGTGTCTGCCAAATACAAATGTTAGGTAACGAAAATGTTGAGTTAAGGCTGTGAATAGTTTTAAAGCGAATTCTAGACAGCAGTGATGGTGAGGGACAGCTGATAAAACCCTTCATCGAGTGTAAAATCACACGCACATGTTCAGCACCTGTCACTGCACATGTTACCGGGGGGGAGAAGTGTGACAGAGAGCCAGCAAGCGGTGCAGTCGTGTCGCCTCAAGATATTCACGTTTTCAGCTTGTTGGTTTTAAAAATTTATTTGAATTGAGTCCTCGTTTTGAGGAATAAATCACACTTCGGTTTATTTTATTTTAAAAAATTTTAGACTCCTCCTCCATTGAGAAGCATGTCTGCAGACACGTGCTCTTAACTCCAATCGTTTCATTGACATCAAGTCTTATATCAAGTCGTTAAAAATCTACATTGTTGTATAGTTCTTGTGAAAACTTCAGAAAGCTTACAAACCCTTTAGCTTTAAACTGTCACATATGGACAGAATTCTTGCACAATTCCAATAATTTTTGTAATGAGATGCACAAATGAAGTAAAATGAAGTTTTCCACTTACCTTGATGATGAACTTCTATATAAGTTAATAGTGTATAAAGTGTCGTTGAAATCTTCTTCTGTATGGAGTTCTTATGATCAACGTTCGCTGCTTCCGCTTTATCTTCTGAGCAACGGGCCTTCTTCAGCCTTTATATACTCGCCAGTGAGGTTTCTAGAAACTCCTGTTGAGAAGGTTCCAGAAGGAATGCCCACTACATAGACAGGGCTAAAGTAAGACCACTGGCCAGTGCAGTGGGTGTCCGGGTTGGGGGGGGATCTACTACCATATACTCCATTTGTCCTTTTAGGGGCACAAGAGGTGTCTGTCAATCAAGGCAGGAACTTTCCAGCTGCCACACACACCTTCCTGATAGTGAAATCTCAGCAGCTCATTGGCTGCCGCCGTGAATCCCAACAAAGACTTCAGCTGGGCCTTTGAATCAAAGCGCAAGAATTCACACTGATGTCTGTTCCTCCGCCAGTATCAAACGTTATCACAAATGTGTTTGTAGAACATCAAGTATAAAAAAGTAGTGTGTTGGTCACAAATAGTGATGTAAACTATTCCAGGCGGACCTTAAAATGTTTCTTCAGTTGCCATCAACAGATATGGGGAAAGGGCTCAGCCTCATATGACATTTATTTATTTAAGATGATAAAAATCTGTAGAAATATAATCTTGCACTCATTTTGCAAGAAAATAAATTAAACTTTGATACTTGTTATTAAAATGAGATTGTGAAACGTTAGCCTGAATATGGACAGACTGGGTCACATTTAAAATAATTATAATACAACTATTTAAAAATGTAAACAACGGAAGCTTTGAGTAAACAGATTTTATTTATGCCGTAGGTACTTGTGGATGTATTCAATTTTGACATACAATTTTTTTTGTGTGTCACTAATCTCAAGAACCCACTACATTAACACAAAGGATTAATTTAGCAAAATGCAACATGTATTTCATGTCTTTTACAATCCTGGAATGATAAGATTCTGCACTGTTTTGAAATATTGAGATTAAAGTTTTGCATTCTATTTTACTTAAAGGGAAAACCTTTTGGTTACACAACGTAAAGAAAGTACATGTGACACAAAAGGAGTGTGAACAAATACATTTTGAGAAAAATGTAAATTAAAAGGTGGCGATATGTTTAAAGATATTTATTAATGAACCAACATTGGCTTTAAAAATGATCTGGATACTCAGGCCACAGATCACCACTGAAAATATGAGCAGCATTTATTTATAAATTAAGGCTGGAATTGACACACAACCCTTTTAAATTCTGAACAGATTATTTAAAAAACTAGACATCACACACTTGCAGACATTTTGAAAGTTTTCAGAGAAAAACAGGGCATCACACACTACACAATAAAATCTGCAGACCTTCTGCAACAAGTCCAGACTGAAAATCTGAGAAAAAGTCTTGTAGTGTATTACAGCTTTAAATGAGCGATGGAGACTTTAAGCACTGCCTTAAAACTTCAAATGATCAAACAAAACCTGACAAGTTTGGGACGTTTGTATCTTGTTGGCTATCATGTATTTTAAAGAGCCTGTAGAAATAAAGTGTCATTTATTTATTTTGCGTCGCTGAATAACAGAGACTTTCTAGATGTTTTTCAGACGGGAGGATTTTCCAGTAGATTCTCTTACATTTATCCGCTCACACTGCTTTCAATGAAGTCCGAGAGAGAGAGAGAGAGAGAGAGAGAGAGAGAGAGAGAGAGAGAGAGAGAGCGAGGAGAGAGAGAGACAGAGAGAGAGAGAGAGAGAGGAGAGAGAGAGAGAGAGAGAGAGAGAGAGAGAGAGAGTAAGAGAGAGAGAGAGAGACACAGAGAGAGAGAGAGAGAGAGAGAGAGAGAGAGAGAGAGAGAGAGAGAGAGAGAGCAGAGCGAGAGAGAGAGAGAGAGAGAGAGAGAGAGAGAGAGAGAGAGAGAGAGTAGAAGAGAGAGAGAGAGAGAGACAGAGAGAGAGAGAGAGAGAGAGGGAGAGAGAGGGAGAGAGAGAGAGAGAGAGACAGAGAGAGAGAGAGAGAGAGAGAGAGAGAGAGAGAGAGAGAGAGCGAGGAGAGAGAGAGACAGAGAGAGAGAGTGTGAGAGAGAGAGAGAGGGAGAGAGAGAGAGAGAGAGAGAGAGAGAGAGAGAGAGATAGAGATTCACGCTCATATTTTTATATATAATTTACATTTAGCAGACGCCTTTTATCCAAAGCGACTTACATTGCTTTATCCTTTACATTTTACATAGGTATTTGCAATCCCTGGGATCGAACCCACAACCCACTCTTACCACTGAGCTACAGGAAATATATAATAATTTAAAAATAATTTAAATACATTTTATTACAGCCTGCTAATCATGTGATCGGTTCAAATATCAAAGTGACTTATATTACACAATTTCCAATTCTGATCAGTAACCATGGTAACATCAGTTTGAATTTGGAGCAGTGTTTATGAACTCGTATAAGATATTCATTTAGGCACCATGACCCTTGTTCTTCATCCAAATGATCATTAAACTTGAGAAAAGAGTGATTTTAAGAATAAGAGTGACTTCATCTATCACTTTAAATCGCCTCGACTGGTCGCGAGAATCGAGTCCTCATGTAAAGATTCAATTTAGTTCCGTTCATTCCACCGCTTTCACTGGACCAACATCGAGCTTCGTGGATATTATTTCTACTTTAGAATCCGTCGAAACAGATTTATTACACGAGCAACGCTTCGTTAACGCGAGAAACTTCCGGTCCCGCGACGGTCGAGAAGGACGTGGACGCGCTTGCTCGTGCGCGAGGCGGAATGAACGCGACTGTCGAAGATGGCGGCGGACGGCGGTGGGAAGGAGACGAACGAGATTAAAACTCAATTCAGCACACGGGAGGGCGTCTACAAACTCCTGCCCAACTCCGAGTACAGTCGACCCAACCGCGTGCCCTTCAACTCGCAGGGCTCGAACCCCGTGAAAGTGTCGTTCGTGAACGTGAACGATCAGTCCGGTAACGGCGAGAGAATCTGCTTCAATGTGGGCCGTGAGCTTTACTTTTACATTTATAAAGGCGTCAGAAAGGTAACGTAGACCACATGACAGCTGTTGCGATTGTTTTATCTGACGTCACCATGATTGTGTTTTTACGCCCCGTCCGTCACTATTAATGTGGGTTCACGCTGTGCACTTTGTGTAAACAATGTTTTACAAACACTAATGTATGCAAACGTTACACACAATCTCATCGCGAGCTGTCAGTGATTTTAGGGGAACAAAATATGAATCGATTGATGTGGTTTACCTGTTGCTTTGCAACTGTGTGCAAATAATATGCATCACGAGGAGATTTGTGTGGGTTGACATTTGTGTTCACAACTTAAAGCTGATAGTTTGCGTTTTAAAGCATTTTGTTTGACCAGTATTGTGGCAAGAGGTAAATAGGTCAAAAGTCATTTATTCAATCATGTTATTTTAATCATGTAAGTGTTGACTTCTTCAGAACACAAAAGAAGATATTTTGAATAATGTTGGTAACCGAACAACGCTGAACTCCATTGACCTCCGTTGTATGAACACAAAACCATTTCTCCAAATATCTTCTTTTGTGAACTGCAGATTTACAACCAAAACAATTTTTGAGTCTTTATTTCAGAGACTTCATGTGATAATTGTGATTTTTCACACTGCAGGATTGTTGTTCAAAAAGTGAAGTGTAAAGCAGAACATGTGTGTTTGTGTCTGATGCGCGCAGGCTGCTGACCTGAGCAAACCCATAGACAAGAGGATATATAAGGGAACACTTCCTACGTGTCACGACTCGAATCCTCTCTCAGCCACGGCCGACAGCGTCTCTCTGCTGGTGGGCTTCTCTGCAGGACAGGTTCAGCTCATTGACCCCATCAAAAAAGAAACCAGCAAACTTTTCAACGAAGATGTGAGTCGGCTCGTTTTCTTTGTGTTGGTTTGTTTGACCCAGTTGTGCAGACGGATGAGGTTTATATCGGGTAACCGGCCATTACATGAGAGTAAAGGGCCATTCACATCATAACAATAACTATAAAGAATATGGTTTTCAATTCGTTCTTAGTTCAGGAGAATAGCGGGGTTTACACCATAACGATAAAGATCACTTTCAGAACGTTTTTTTTCCAGCTGATGAACGATGAAACATACTGTCAAACAGTTTCGGGCAGATAATGTTTGACGTTAGGGCTGGGCGATGTATCGTACGATTCTTATGTGTTAGTTTCTCAATGACTTATGGAGCGTTCCCACCATACGCGACTTGCACAAATGAATTGCGCTATTCGCACGTAGTTGGACGATTTAACATTTTGAGTTTACTTGATTCTATCGCGCGTGAAATTCACTTCACAGCAAACGCAAATTTGCATCATGGGAGGGGCTTCTGCCAGGCGGCAGAATGTATATCTCAAATTGAGTAAAGAGCGTTTTTTACCACTTACCAGATTGTCCGACCTCCACATTCTTCCAAGCAAGATCCATTTTATTCCAGTTTCGATAAAAGTAAGATGATGTATCGTACAGCTCCTCCATTGTTGTTTCGGATTTCAGCCTCCGCTTGCTACGTCATAATCAAGTCATTACTAGTGCAAGCTCCTGATTGGTTAACGCGGTGTTAATTTTTCATCAAAGTTCAGATTTTTCAATTTGCGCGAATAACGCGTGTTAAACACCCGACACGCTCAATTCGTGCCGCAGGATGTCCTATCGTGTCTTTGCATTTACTTAACATGTAAATCACTCGCGCTTAACGCCTCATTCGCGTTTGGTGGAAACACATAGTTACGGTTAAATGTCGCCACATCCGAGAGCCAGAGGGGGTTCTTGCGCCGAAAATCTGAATATGGGAAACAGAAGAAGAACAATTAGTTCCAGGAAATGCCTGTGGTCACATTCTATTACTGTTCTTCAAACCTCTTCATGTATCCTCATGATAATAAAGTTGATTTATAGTCATGATGATAAACAAGTGTTGCTATTTCAAATTCACGTTATAAATGACTCAATCTCGTAGTGATTTTAGATCGAGCAGACGAGCAGTACTTCCTACTGTTCAAACAGCCGTAGTTCACGGAAGAGTATATGTACGATTATGGGACAGCAAGCTGGCAAATATATGCTTTATGTCCTGGACACGAGCGCACCTTCAGCCTTCACGGAGAGCATCCAGCCTTTGCTGTCATCTACATTCATTTTACATTGCAGCGTGCAGGCTTAAAATAAACGTAATGTTATTGTAGGGTGTGTAATTAATCGTAAAAGAATCGTAATCGTCAACTTGGTATGAATCCACCATACTATATATATGAAAAAATTGTATGTAACCGCATATAAAGCGGACCCCTTTCCTCGTGATTAAGCTGTGCTATTTTTACATTTATATATATTTTTCAGTTGAATTCACAGTTTAAAAGGCAAGTTTTTTCAGTTTTCTATGTTGTTCTTAAAGGTAATAAATAATTGTGTTAATTAAGCGGTATCTCAATATTGGCCAAAGTAATCGTGATTATGATTCTTGTTATAAAGTTATAATGTGAACGGCCCTTAAAACAGTTATCACTGAGCAGATGTGCATGATGACAATCTGTAGAAATTCACGCTAATGTTGATGGTGTTTTGATCTTCATAATGTTTCCGTTTGTTTTGGTGCGTTCTAACAGAGACTTATTGACAAGTCACCGGTGTCGTGTCTGAAGTGGGTTCCCGGCTCTGAGAATCTGTTTTTGGTGGCTCACGCCAGCGGCTGCATGTATCTCTACAACGTGGAGCACACGTGTGGCACCACGCCGCCTCACTATCAGCTCCTGAAGCAAGGAGACAACTACGCCGTGCACACCAGCAAGAGCAAAACGGCTCGCAATCCCCTCCTCCGCTGGACGGTCGGCGAGGGTGCCGTCAATGAGTTTGCCTTCTCCCCTGACGGCAAGTTTCTGGCCTGCGCCTGTCAGGACGGTTTCCTGCGCGTGTTCTGTTTTGATGCCGCCGAGCTCCATGGCACCATGAAGAGTTACTTCGGTGGACTGCTGTGCGTGTGCTGGAGCCCCGACGGCCGTTATGTAGTGACGGGCGGTGAGGACGACCTGGTGACTGTGTGGTCGTTCGCCGACTGCAGGGTCATCGCGCGCGGCCGCGGGCACAAGTCGTGGGTGAGCGTGGTGGCGTTCGATCACTGCATCACCAGCGTGCAGGACAGCCAAGCTCCGCCGGAGTTCAGCGGCAGCGACGAAGACTTCCAGGAGCAGCTTCAGTCCAATGGAAGCCGAGAACGGGCCGACAGCGCCCATTCCAGGCTGTCCAAGAGGAACTCTACGGATGGACGACCGGTCAGTGTCACGTACCGCTTCGGCTCGGTGGGTCAGGACACCCAGCTGTGCTTGTGGGACCTCACGGAAGAAATTCTGTTTCCTCTGTCTAGAACTAGGACGCTTACCAATGCCATGAACGTGCCGGGTCCCTGCGGAGATGCTGCTGCTCCCGGTACCAACGGCAACAACAGTGTGAGCAGTAGCGGACCCTCCAACTCTTTATCGCCACCTTTGCCCCGCTCTAACAGTTTGCCCCATTCCTCGCCGACAGGGGGCAGCAGTCCCAACAACCACAAGGCCACCAGCATCATTGACAGCGCTTTGATCGCCACCGGGGTCAGTAAATTCGCCACGCTGGCTCTCCACGAGGTGCGTAAGGAACGCCATCCCGACAAGGACCACAAACGCAATCACAGCATGAGCTACGTCGGCAACAAGAGCAGCGACAAACTTAGCCAGCTGATCGGCACGCGCGCCGCCAAAGCCGACGTGGCCAAGTCACTGGGAACGGCCTTGTGTCCTCGCATGGAGGAAATACCTCTACTGGAAGCGCTGGTGTGTAAGAAAATCGCCCACGAGCGTCTCACTGTGTTGATCTTCCTGGACGACTGTCTGGTCACGGCCTGCCAGGAGGGGTTTGTCTGCACGTGGGCACGGCCTGGAAAAGTGGTGAGCGATGGTTGTGTTTTTGGACCGAAATGGATGAGTGACGTGTGATTTCAGAGATATTGGGTCTCATTTACCATAACATTGTAGATACCTCCCATCTCTGAATCATTGTTATCGGACGTATTATTGAACGTCACAAACTTTCTGCCTAATTCACAGCGCCAGCACATTATTTTGTACGAATTAAATGAATTTTGATGGGATTTTGTAACAAAATCAGAGAATATATTGTAAGAGAAATGATATAATATATAATAAAGTAATAATACAAATATTGTATAGCAGTGAACTGATAGTATGTATTCAGGACCAGTGTTTGGTGTAACTAGTTACTAAGTATTTACTTACTGTAATTTAATTACTTTTCCTTTAAAAAGAGTAAAGTAAGGGATTACTCTTATTTTTTCTGTGAATTTATTACAGTTACTTACTGGATATAATTGAACTAGATAGTGTGTAGTATGTACAATAGTGGAATTGACATTAAAATTACTTTACTAAGTGACATTACTTACAATGTACTTAAAAACATTCAGATGTGAGTTCATAAGAGCCGATATCAAGTTTTGTTGTGTTTAGCGGACTGAATCGACGGGCTGGTCACTGATCAATAGAGGAAAATAACTTAACGACAGGCTTCATTTCGTTCGAGAAAAATATCATTTCTTCGTTCCCTTTCATCACAATTAAACCAATGGAATGATATGAAGAAATTTCCAGATCAAATTTCATTCCAGAATTAAAAGTGAGATGAATAATGTTTAATAAATGTCTTGTTTCAGGGCCTTTTGACGTCTCAAAACTCCACAAACTCTCCCAGCGGGACGGTGGTGTAGCTGCTGTGATAGAGAGACGCATCAGGGGTCAAAGGTGAAACTCGCCAAGAACGTTTCACCCCAAAAATCTGAAGAACGAATGAAGACTGTTGTGTGCTGTTCTAGAGCTACCTTACCACGATGATTAATTTCAAGAAAAAGGTCTGAAAGACCGAAAAATAAGCTTCGTTTCCATAAGCGAAATATTTTATATTTATTTTGAGGCGAAATGTGACCCTGATGTGGTCTTGACAGGTTTTATAAGAATCATCGGTAACAATGTGATGACTTGAACCAGCGTTCTGTTCAGTATTTACATTCATACTTCCCTGATTAATGTTTATTTCACTCTGTAACGTGTCACTTTCCTCTCTTATGTTTTGTTTGTTTTGTTACAACTACTGTAGTTGGTTGATTCATTCCACCGTACCATTCTTGCGCTCTTGTGTTTTCTCACTCGATCGCTGATCTCAGTCAGAACAGATGTTGTGGTTTTGCATTGATGATGTTGCGACTGGAACAAACACGCGCTGTGAGACACGAATGCGTCTGTGACGCCTCCTCCATCAGCGCTGGATGGTGCAATTGTGCTTTTGTTCGAGAGTGAAATGGAGAATATTGTTTGCACTAAATCATTAGAAGAAAATGGCTTTATCATTGTGGAGTTTTAAAGGACTTCCTGGAAATGCTGTACAAGTGTAAGAAGAACTAAATATCTTATTGAACATTTATTTTAATATTGTTTCTGATGAAACGTTTGTAAATATACAATATGTGTAAATATTGTAAATTAAGGATTTATGACAGATTGGAATATAATGATTGTACAAGATAGAAACACTTGTATTTCTAATACAGAGGAATTTATATATATATCAATATATATATATATATATCTATAAAATTAAAATAATCTTAAATATGCAGTTTTGTTTCTTTGTTCGAAGTGTGGATTTAGTCAAAACGTTTTGCACTTTTATTTTATTTTAAATTCATTTGATGTATATTACACATTGCTATTTGGCATTAGAACAGGTGCTTTATGGCGGTGGAGGAAACCATATATTCTTATATGTATTTTTCTTAACACATTCAATATATTTGACGAGTTTGGTTCCAAAATTAGATAACTTCGATTTTTGCATTTTTCAAAAATCATGTTTTTATTGTGTTTATTCTTTGAGTTGTTATGGCTTAAATCCAAACAAACGAACTGCAGTTTTCTTGATTTAAATTGGAATGCACAATAAAAACATGACCTCATTTTGGAACCAAACTTTTCATTTACTTTCAGAATGATGTAACCTCACAAAACATAACATTGAGTTAATTATTAGCAACACAAAAAAGAAATCAATCCCTTTTATTCATAGTGTTTTAAAACTATTGTAACTTCATAGAAATACAGGAAATTGATGTTTTACTTCAGAATCATTATGTTGTCATAACAGAGATGAATGGATCATTTAAGTTAGTTCGGCTGGTGTTATTTTTGTTTAAGAAGATTTGCAGGTGATCTTTTTATGACACATCAACTAGTTTTACTTTTCACTGTTGATATAATGACATATTTACAGAGCTGGAATCATTTTAAACAGATTATTTGTACTCCATACCAGGATTACAGATATTAACACGAAGCGACGGATTTAAGAGTTAATTAGATTCTATTTCTGAGCCTATTGAAAATATGTCTTCTGTCTGTATGAAGCCCAAGAAGTAATACAGAAGAATGAATCTCATTCAGACCGGAATCATTCCTTCACCTTCACGTCTGACTTGTTTAAAATGTGCTTTTTAAAAAACGTTCTCATTGCTCCTCAAAGTAAACCACTTATGGGTTTGAGTCACTTTGGATTAACACATCTGTTTGAGACTACAGTAACACCACCAATAAAAATGTTCATAAGAGAATCTAGCTTTCAACTGTTACAGCCCGTCGCTGTGATGCTTTGTGAAAAGTTCTGCTTTCACAAGCCACAACCAACATATAAACATCGAAATGTATTCTTTGTAGAGCGTGTGAGGGTCAATCTCTGCAAGTACTTTTAATTACCTTTTGTAAGCTTTAATGGATTGTGAGTGTCTACATTTAAAGATATCTGAAAGGCAGGTAAAGAGGGGAAGATTTCAATTTGTTACATACATCAAGATTAAAGGGACAGTTCACCCAAACATTTCAATTCTGTCATAAATGACTCGCTCTCGAGATGTTACAAACCTGCACGAATGTCTCTGTTCTGATGAACATGGAGAAGGATATTTGGACGAATGCTTGTAGCCAAACAGTTCTTGGTCACCATTGACTCCCATGGGAGGAAAAATGACTATGGTAGGCAAAAGTATCCCAGAACTAGTTGCTGTCCAAAGTTTTTCAAAACATCTTTTCTACAAAACAAGCTATTTTCCTACTATGGGAGTCAATGGTGGCCGAGAAGTGTTTGGTTACAAGCATTCGTCCAAATATCTTTCTCTGTGTTCATCACAACAAATACACAAGGTGAGTAAATGATGACTTTTGGAGGAACTACTGCAATGATGGAGTCAGTCACTTTGAATGGCGCAATGATGTGAGATGAACATTCTCTCTGAATCAACACTTACGCCTCATTTTTTGGGTGAACTCTTCCTTTAAGCATGAAATACTCCTCTATACCGCCTATAATAGACACGAGTACGTCACTGCCCGACTGCAGCTTAGTCTTCACACTTGGGTCTGTGAATATTGAGGACACACAGATCTGTTACACGACTAAATGGAAACTGGTGGAAATAGGACAAAGCATCTCCAACGGGCCGAAGAAGGACTGCCAGAGAGACATTGCAATTTTAATGTCTTGCAAAAGCATTCTAATACTCGAGTATGAAGCGCAACCTGTAAAACCATCAACCACATTCAAGCAAGTAGAAAATAGTTCATCTGCATATCAAAAATAGCCCAGAGTTTTAGATGAAGAGTAAACAGAATGCATTCCACAACTTTTGTCTCCATGTACACACATGGGTATAGAATTCATAAGACATTTCATGCTTTCATACATACAAAGTTTGTGAAATGGTAAAAAATGCTGTAAGAGTGACCGAGGGCTGGGCGATATAAGCGACAACAAGTATTTGTCAGCTAAAGCCGGGGTCAAGCCTGACTTTCAGCTCTGCAAGTATTCCATTTATGAGCGTGCGACAGACCGGAAACGCAAGCCTGTCCGAAGATATTTGCGTGGCAAAGTTCAAGTTTGGTGAACTCCCCCCTGCGAATTTGCGTCACGTGAGCGTGTGAGACCAATAGAAGATCAAAACGTCACAGCGTGACCTCTCGGTACAGAAATGTTAAAGATGGAGGTATCAGTCCCGCCCATTTTCGCAGCACTGTCCGACTGGAATTTGCATGCTCAAAGTATAATCTGACCGCCACATCTGTTTTGCTTCATTCAGATCATGTCTAGATCAATAGGGTTTCCGATCTCCTCACTGATATATCGCCCAGGCCCAGCGGCCAAAAAATATTCGAGTTAAATGATGCTCATTACCACCACATCCAAACGTCACACACTTTTTTTTATTCAGAACATTTCAATTAAACAGGCAATACGAAGAAAGAGTCCATTAAGAATTTGTCAAGGCTTTCATTAAAGGATGCAAAAACAAGAAGAAAAAGCAGAAAGTCAGTGTAAGCGAAGGTAGCTCTTGCAGAGCTCGTGGTCCCTGATGTCTCCCCAGCCTCCGTTCTTCACGTGAGGAGCCAGACCTTTGGCTCCGGCGGCCGGGAGTCTCTTGGTGATGAGCAGCTGTTTGGGGAACAGCTGGTTCCCGCTGCTCTTGAGAATGTTCTCGATTTTCGTCTTCTGGCCTGTCGGCATGCAGGCCGACTTCTTGTGATGCATGCCGCAATCGCCGGCGTGGAAGACGCGGGGCGCCTCGCTGACCATGACCTTCAGGAAGGTGGGCAGACAGGTCACCGTCAGGTGTTGCAGCGACCAGTCCCAGTTGTAGTCGTCGTAGGTGCAGAAGTTGTCTGTGCACCTGAGCAGTTTCTGATAGGCATCTCTGGTCAGCACCATGCCCATGTTGTGCTCGGTGGACTTCCAGACCTTCACCTCCACCTTGTTGGCTTTGCTGGAATAGCTGACGTGTCCGTAACTGCCCAGCGAGAGCACGTCGCAGTCGGGGCACTGCTCCTTCTTCAGAGACGCCATCAGCTTGAGGAGGTGATAGAAATCGGGAGCGAGATAGTGGTCCTCCTCGATGAGCAATACCAGGCCATGGTGGTCCTTCAGAACTCGGACTCGGTCCCACACGAAATGCAGCTTCCACCACCAGTGGTGTTTGGTCTGAGAGAACTTGGCCTCCCGGTAGTGGCCGAAGGAGTCGGGGTACTCCGCGTTTATGCAGCCTAACTTCAAGGCGTCTGTCTTGGCGATGTCTCTGGGACAGTCTTTCGGATCGTTCCCTGGGAACTCTTGAGGATAGAGCTGGATGCTGAAGGGGAAGAATATCTGGAGGACGAGGCAGAAGTCGACAGACGCAACTATCTGGTTGATCTCCGGGGACCAGAGGTCATGGCTGAAAATCAGAAAAACGTTCTCGATGCCCTTGGCTTTCCTCAGACTGTCCACAAGCAGTCGCAGGTATTCTGGACGATTGTGGACTTGAACCACGACCACGAGGTCGTCCTTCCGACGTACCTTCCCAAACTTCTCTTCATTCCTGAGGGTCTGGTCGAAGTTGAGCTGGAACACGATTCCTCGGTACACTAGGGTGGTGTTGTCTACTTCGGCTTTGGCAGCCGGTGGTTTTTCCTGAAGCGTCTCGTTGGGTGGTTTCCGCGTGACCGGCGACGTGACCGGTGCCTCACCACCACTCCGTTTAACGGTCTCCGTCTCTTTCGGAAAAAACGTGTTCGCCTTCTTTGCCCGTCCGCTGTTCCACACGGCAAATCCACAGATGACCACCACTACGGTCAGTATAACCACCTTTCGCTTGTAAATCCGGAATCTCATGATAGGCGGTCGCCCTGCGGGGCGGTCGGCGAGTCAATTCTGGAGAAGGCAACGACAGGTTTGCTATCTGAAATAGATCTGCTCCCGCAGATGGACTGTAAAATCTTAGCATAGAAAATAAAGCGTGTGTCCTCTGATTTTGGAATATAGCAGATGTCAGTTCTGTTGAGGGACAATCCCACAAGGCTTAGAGGCAGTCGGGTCGCCCTTTACAACCTGCACAAATAAATGAGAAAAAAACGGTTTTATTAAGAATGTTCTGCGCTGGTAATGTTGTAAAACATATAACAATGGCTTAGAACGGCTTATGTTGTATTTACTGGGAAGGGAATTTCAGAACTTTGTCAAGAGTGCATAATCACTTGCATAAAATAGTTAAGAAAAAGCTAACTTTCTAGAAGATCGCTTGTGGAAAGGTCTCATAAACTGAAATGTGAATTGTTAATCGTTACTTTATATTCTATGAAGATTAATTCATTTGAAGGATGTTTTGAAGTCTAAATCATTTATTGACGCAACTCACACGAAATGTCAAACACTCAGTAGTTTCTCTAGTGTGCTTGAACCAAAAGAGACACACACGTCTAACAGTATTAAAGGAGCAGTTCACTTTAAAATGTCATGCTAATTCATTCAGGGTAATTCATGTGTTTATTTCTTCAATATAGAAAACAAAATGAGGCTATTGGAGAAAGCTATTCAGGGGTTTTATCCATTTAATGTACTCTGTTATCACGTTGGAAAGTCATGCATGACAAAATGTTTTGATGTTGAAGGTTTTTTGTGCAAGATTGTTGTTAAAATGGTCAGTTTGTGTGCATATCAGGGACAGTGGACAGTAGCACATTACATTTACATTAAGCCATTTAGCAGACGCTTTTATCTAAAGCGACTTACAGATGGGGTAAACAATGGAAGCAATTAGGACAACAAAATGCGTAAGTGCAATAAAAAAAACTGGTCTCATATAGCCTACCACAGTATACAGAGTTAAGTTGGAAGTTTTATTTTCTTCTATTTTTTGAGAGAGTAGAAGAGATAATAATTTGGTAATGCGTCACTAAAGTTTGATACATTTTTGTGTAACAGAGTAATTTAACGCGTTATTATTGATAAATTATTAATTGGATTATAGGTCCAAGTCCAGGTAACTATACGTTACAGCTGCGTTGCATAGTTGCCGACAGAATGCAGTGTTTATCATTTATATTGTAAAAAGAGAAATAGCTTTTTCAAAGTCTGGATGTGTGCCTGTCATACAAGGAAAGTCATCAAACTGATACACTGATCAGGGATGTTTAAATCTTTTTTTAATCAACATGACCTTTCCAACGTGATTGAGTAATACGGAAGTCGTGGAAGTGCATCCTGCAGGACCACATAGGCAGAGCAAGCCCATATATTTATGTTTAAAAAGTAGTTTTTTTCCTGTTTTCCTAGAAAATGACTAATCGTTTGGCTAGACAACACCCTTATTCATCAGCTGGTGTCGTTTAGAGCCTTTTGAAGCTGCGATGAAACTGAAATTTGGACCTTAACCAACAGCCCCCCGTTTAAGGTCATTATATGGAGAAGAACCCTGGAAACCTGTCCTCAAATGACTCATTTTGTATAAGACAGAAGAAATAAACACACGGATGGCTTGAATGACATGTGGCTCAGTGAATTATCATGCAATTTTGTGAAAGGTGAACTGCTCCTTTAATGTGTCCATGTGTTCTCTTGAGGGTTTAGACCTAAATACTGAACTCTGAGGATTTATAACCTGTCTGCGTGAGCTGAAACTGAGACTGTGCTGTGCACTACAGAAAAGAAATTCAGTTTCATGTCTTAGACAAAACACACAACTCACCCTAGAGATAAAAAGAAATATAAACATGATGAATAAAGTATCTATATAAAGTACAAACATATTTGAAGAAATTTGGGTGAAATGTCCCATTTTTTACAACACATAACTGAACATCATAAATACTCCTGTGCTTATATGAATGCTACTACTGAGACAGCGTTCACATATATAATTTAAATATATATGTATAAATATGTGTATACTGTATAAACACACACACATTTATATAACTATATATCTGGCATTTATTTAACAGATGATTTCACCGATGTTTTTATAAACCAAACCAGCCTGAATATAAACCTGTGAAAATATGACATCTATAAATGAATATTATCACACGCATGTTCAAACAGACATTGTTCCACATTATAGGTCAAAGGCACACGTGTATATTAAATATAATGTCAATCCAGAGCTTAATAACAGTAAAAACGAGTGACGTTTAAAAATAAGGAAGTATACAGGAAGCTCGCTCGCGCGCGCGCCTGCATGCATCGCAACTGCATGTGTGTGCTAAAGCAGCTGCACGAGCCGGGAAAATACGCTAAACACACCAAATGCGTTTATAGCATGTATTTCTTATTGCTATTGTTTATTTCAGATGACAGATAACGGATGTGCTGTTATATGCATGTGGATGTGTTTGTGCGATGCGGATTGGCTGTCAGGTTAGCTCGCGAGCTACAGACTCTTACAGCGGAATATTGAAGAAATGCCGCATCCGCAATAAAAACACAAACAAACAGACAGAGATCAGAAACACTCACCGAACGTGAAGTCGTGTGGATCCGAACAGAGGCGCATGTTTATTCAAGTGTATGTGCGTCTGTGTGTGTTCGGGCTCGCGCGAGTCAAATCTCCGGGGGCTTCACACACGCGCGTGATGTCACTGCACATTTCCATATGATAATACAGACCATAAAACTAACACAGCATGTTTACTATCCATAAGCACGCTTATAAAAATGAATGATGCTTTTATTATAGCAAAAGTGCAGTATATATGATTGTTTGTCGAATCGCAATCGGTCTTATTAGTTTAACTACATAATGTATGAAGATGCTTACTATAGAAATACAAGTGTACATGTGTAGCTACAATTGTTTTACTTCAAATGCCAAAGCAGGTTTTTGTATTTAAATCACGTTTTCGTCGGAACATTGCAAGGGTTTAATTTGGTGCTGTAGATTGTCTAAGTTCTTCCACCTTTTTTACTGTTAAATAAAGTTGAATATATTTAATTTATTCAGGAAAGGGTTTTTTATCACTAGAAATTATTTTCTTTGATATTTAGTAAGTAGAACAGTGAGGCCACCAACTGCAAGGCCTCGGTTAACCGCCAGGCGGAGACACTGCTGTCGTCATGACACGCTACACATTTTTCAATCCAACATTGTGTTGAAATGTTACACAAATGTTTTCACAGACTGGTCAAAAGCGCCGAGAAAGAGTAGGTATCGCTGTGTTCGTTATATTGTACATGTTTAGTGTTACAAGCATTCAGAAAAAACACAACCTATAATTTTGCATTGGTACCGTTTGGGAGTTTACATTGCAATGCGCCACTAGAGGCGCTCTACGTCATTACGACGCAGGATGCGATGCGCGCCGTAGAGCAAGATCGTCTTTTTTTGCGCCTGCGCACTGCCGCAGCTTCCTTTTCGACATCCCGATCGAGAGAGACGAGATGGGCCATCAACAGCTCTACTGGAGTCGCCCCAGAAAATTCGGCCCGGGATCCAGATCCTGGTCAGTACTGCCTCCATAACACGTTCAAAGTGACGGGCGCGCGAATGCGGTCGAATTGGGTCCGTTTGAGATGTTCGTGTGTGAATTATGAGCTTTAATCGTGGGAAGCACATGCGTGATGCTGCAAACTAACATGGCGCCCAGAATCAGACACTGTCCGACGCTTTTGTATTCCGGGTTTCAACATTAAAATGTTAATAAGTGACTCTACTGCTGCCGAAAACACACGATATATATGATGAAAGGATAGATTTTCTGTTTTCTTTTTGCAGCGAATTGAATTCGTGAGTAGGATTGCAAACCCCACGACACAGTTCATGACAAAAGTACATAAAGAAAAGTTCCGTACTAGTATATCGTGTTTCTGCAAACTATAGCGAATACATGTCATTTATAGCAGTTATGGAAAATTACGAATGTTTTTTTTAAACCTTAAGTTCTTTTGGAAAGTTTTTTTTCCTCCAATTGATGCTACATAAACAAATGGGCACACATGTTCAAACTTAAGAACTCATGAAAATCTATAGAGGAAAATGTTTTTTTTTTTTTAAAGCTGATGTCAATGATTGTTAATGTTTGGCTCTTTGTTTTAGTAATGACTTTGACTTACATTTTATGCCCTTTTGTTTAGTAAAGGTAAATGATGATTTTTTGTAGTGTGCATATCTAACCTGTTGTTGTGTTTCTCCATGCAGCCGGGTGTGTGCTAACAGACATGGTCTGATCCGCAAATATGGACTCAACATGTGCCGTCAGTGCTTCAGACAGTACGCTAAAGACATCGGCTTTGTGAAGGCAAGTGTTTCAGCTGTGATGTGCTGTCTATTCAGTAAGTGTGTCCAGAAAACAAGTGTTTAACTGATTCTCTCTTTCTCTCTCACTCAAGCTGGACTAAAGGTGTGTGGACGGCTGTACTTCTGTGACGTGGAGTGATCATGACGTCATGAAGTTTTGTTGGAAAATTCAATAAATATTGTTTGTTTTCCTGTTCAAATGTGCACAGTGTGTTTCATTGGTTGTGAAAAGAACAAAAGTGATGAAAAGAAGTTTGGGGACCGCAAACTGATGCGGGAATTTAAAAGCATGGCCAAGGGTTTCTTTGTTTTACCCACATACATGCGTGTAATCTAACTCCCGACACAGTTTAAAATCCTATTTCTTTGTTGTAGTTTGTGAAACCTTTTCCTATCCAGAGAACCTTATAATAGTTTGAAACAGGACTGGGCCTTAGTTAAATTAGTATATTCAAGTTGGTTTAAAAGAAAATCCCTTATAAAAACATGACTGGTGTGCATATCGACAAAACAAACGCACAATAATGTAAGATGTCTGTGTGAGTAGTTTTCGGTCAAGTCGCCTCTAACGGTTGAGTTAGTCTGGGACTATTTTCAAGCATTGTCCGGGAAACTGTCCCATTGTTTCTGTGGATGTTAAAGGTTCTTGTGTGGTTGTGTAGTAAGCATTGTCAGTTGTGAAATAGCAGCTGAACAGTTATTAGTGTGTGATGATCTTATACAAGTAGTTTAGTCTAGGAAATAAAGTACACGAATCCAAAGCTTAAGCTATTTACACCGTGTTACCAAATGAAATGCTTTGTGCTCTTACCACACTTTAAAATACAATTATATACATGAAAATTGAAAGTGTGAAAAAGATGATAAGCGTTACAATATTAAGATTCCGATAATTATTGGACGAGTGACAGTCATACACTGATCAATAAATGCCATTGTTTATCTGATAATACGCGATGACGTCATTCACAAAGGGCGAATAGGATTAAAATCGCTCGACGAGGATGGGATTCGAACCCACGCGTGCAGAGCACAATGGATTAGCAGTCCATCGCCTTAACCACTCGGCCACCTCGTCCTATGGATGTCTCGTTTTTTATTTTTTTCCAAACACATACAACAATGTTAAAGCACATTTTCCAGACCTATCGTGCCATTTCTTTCATAGCATCATCATGACGTAACCCTGAGTTACCTGTGACCCGACATGAATATGGTCTTCAGGCCAGGTGCAGATGGGTCCACACCATACAGTATATACCCTCAGAAAAAAAATAAAGAAACCTTTTCAAAAGTATTTTAAATTATTATTTCTGTGAACATTTCTCCCAAGTTTCATATAAAAATGTGTTTTTTTTATTTGTTTGCAGAAAATGAACCGGAGTAAACAATCAAAACAACAGAAAGGATGTTATGCGATATTAAAACTGAAACATCGCAACAACAACAACAAAAAAACAAGTTCAAACTAATGTTTGTAAATGTACTAGAAAAGTAAAAACATTTTTTATGAAATTTATCATCATGCTCTCAGTCTGTCTGTCATGTTCACTGTCACCTTTGAGGTTTGCTTTTGTTGTAATTTAACAAACACTTAATATGGAATACATGCAGGATTTAAATGATTTATGATGATAAAACAGGCATTCATTATAGAAGACTCTAAACAAAAATATTAGTATTGATTATTGCCTTTTATATTGTAATTGTGTGCGTTTGATTTCATTGATGTTTTACGTAGGGTGACCACCTGCTAATAAGCCCAAGGGGGGACAAGGGGTATGTTTCTGAGGGACAATGTGGGACACTGCCTGGCGCAGTGGTGCCCCCACCCCCCGGACAGACTCACTGATAGTGGTTTACCCATTTCTAGCACATACCACCTTACATGGTATATTAATAATGCCCTATTCCCCTAAACATGTGTAATTGCTGATGTATGCTCATGAATAGGCCAGCCAATGTTTATTTTTTTAAATAAAGATTCACAATATTTTGAACATTCAATGAATTGACGATTTACTTTAGCTATTTAATTTTCCCAGTCTTTCTTGTACCCACACCTTCTCTTTTTAATTAATGGCTCAGACCAGTGGCGTTGCTAGGCCGTTTTTAGGGGAGCTAAAGCCCCCCCCCCCCTAAAGTTCTAGCTCAACCCCCCCTAAAATATTGTGTGTAACGTAATCGTACAAGAATTCGATATCGCCTTACAGCCCCCTTTAAAACTCTTATTATGAAAACGGCGTTAGGCTGCGTTATTTAGCGCATTCTTCAGTTCACATTTTCCATTTGTTAACGTTACCTCAAGCAAAATGAAAGCACCAAACACCAATGACGACATACTTCCACGATCAAGATGATATTGTAGCGCACAGAAAGTGTCACTAATGATGATGTACTATAGTTAGAGTTGACGGTAGTTTTGACAGCTCCGGATAGAGGACGCGCAGATAAGAGTTACTGTAGTTCAGCCCGGTGCGGCAGTGATATTCATTGTTCTGAGTTCAGAGGAAATAAAAGTGTACCTAGAAGCTCTATGTCGTTCTTCAGACGCTTCAGTATTTTTATCATTAATTGAAAACATATTGTTGAGTTAATAGATGAACACGCAGTCATGCAGAGAGTGACAGCGCTAGTGCTAATCTGAATGAATGGCGGGGAAACATATTAAGTTATTCTTACTAAATAATGATTCAGCAGTTGATCGTGACATTTATTTTATGGACTGTGGCTGTTGTTGTCACTTTGAAATATAAATGTTTCAGATTGACCGATTAATGTGATATTCATTTGAATAACAATAACTTTTATTTATGCTTTTCTGCATATTCTTTCTTAATTATTTATTTTAGTAACGTATACAATATGTGGTGATTAGAGTGTGGCTTTCTCTCTCTATATATATATCCTCATTGGAGGCTGAGCCCCCCTAATAGTGAAAACCTAGAATCGCCCCTGTCTCAGACTCAGTCTCTTTCTCCATTTTCAAATTGGAGCGCGCATCTAAAAGTTCCTTCCCAGTGTGTGCATGTGCGCGCGCTGTCATGACAACAACGGAACAACCTAGTCAGCAGTTCAACTGATGGGTGGGTGTGGCAACAGTAGCGTGCTGAACTGTCAAGTAATGTTCGTTTGGCTGCCTGGGGCTCGAGTATAAAGAGCGACCAACTTTTTTTTGAGCAAGCATTGATTATGCGTGACACGGTCTCAATTTGCGGGACGCATGAATTGGGCTTCAAACGCTGTGCGCGCACGCGCTACGCGGGACGGGTGGTCACCCTAGTTTTACGCATTGAAGGCGGGGAACATTCCCCATCACTGAACGACCACTGACTTCTGTTTATTTCCCCAAAACTCTCGCTTTATGAATGAATCTGATTACATTTAGCCAATAATAAATACTGTCATTTTTAAAATTCTTATTGGCTTGACAAGACGGACGTTTAGGTGGTCTCAGCCCTCCCCTGCCCCTAAAACAAGCTTTGTTTGTATTCATTACGATTGGGGATTCTGGATCCCCATTCATCCGTTCAGTATACAGATTATCGACAAATATGTGAGAAGTGTATTATAAAAATGCATTGTTATGTAAAAAAATCTGTTCGGGAACGTGGGAGTTGCCGATTTACTGGATGCTAAAAACATTTATAATCGGACTCCAATGCTTGACAAGCGAGAGTTTTCACAATTCCTCACGATAATTATTTATTGAAATAACTGAATGGTCTCTGTAAGATTGGTTAGAAATGTGTTCGGTTATAAAAGTCGCAGCTGGCCCGTTCATGTGCCCGGTCCATCATGGCGGAGCCTCAGTGCGCTGCGACCGCGATCCAGCGACACCTTCTGGTCACGCGCGGAAGTACATCAACACGAGGACTTGAATTACTTCCGAGGACACAGAGCTGCCAAACCCATGTTACAGGTCAAATAACATGTACAGCTTTCTGTAGATCAGATGATAATAATAATCATTCAAAATTTGTTTCATTTGAATCGGATTCAGATGTTGAATTATTCAAACTAAACGATCACAGACTCGCGAAGAGAAACAGCAGCAGCCGATGAGACCGAAGGTGACGAATCATCCATTTTCAATCAGATGAATGTGTTTTTACATCATCCTTTATATAAACGTTTTCTATCTCTTACAAATGTTTATCACGATATTCTGACAGAAACGTTTCGGATTATAAATGAGTGCTGTATATTATGGATTGATATTACACCGGTATTTCAATCGACTCTTTTATTAGTTGGGTGCATTTGAATCTGCTTCAGGCTGATCTCAGATCTGTTCTTGTTGCTGTGGTCACAGCTTTAGGTCAGTGATCATGGCTGAAGATCCCCAGAGAAACTTCCGCTCAGCATATTATGAGAAAGTGGGATTCAGAGGTGTGGAGGAGAAAAGATCTCTGGAGATTCTGCTGAAGGACAATCCACTGGGTAACAATCACATGTGATCAATAACACTCATCACAACATCACCCATGTCGCCCATTACATTTCATCAACAAACCCAAACATGTCAACCTTACCATGAAAAATTCAGTTTTTATCAAAGTTTTTTCCTATTCTATCTGTGATATGAACACGGTGCTTCAGATACCCATGTGAGGTCTCGCTTCAAGTTTTGAAAACATTTGTTTTATTTCAAGTGCATTATTTTTCATCCTCAGCTATGTGCCATTATCAGGATAGTCGGTCCATATTCCTCATAAATGGGCACGTGATAATTAAAATAAAGTAATTGTTTAATGTTTGATAAAAAGGATCCCTTCTCCATTTGTTTGGATTAAATTGCTTTAGCTTTGTGCATTTTATTTCACAGAAATCCTAAAAAAATGTCAGTTTTTTGTCACATCCATATGGATGTTTATTTGCCTTTTTTAAATAGAATACTTGCGCATGGACTGATGTTTTTCTGATGTTTAAACTCCATCAACAAGTGTTTAGTAAAATATAAACAAAGGTGACCCTGGAGAACAAAACCAGTCTTAAGTAGCACTGGAACATTTATTAGCCAAAAATACATTGTAGGGGTCAAAATTATAGATTTTTCTTTTATGCCCCAAATTCTTTAGGATATTAAGTAATAGATCATGTTCAATGAAGACATGTTGTAAATTTCCTTCCGTAAGTACATCAAAACTTTATCTTTGTGAGTTTTATGCTGGGCAAAGGATGTCATTTGGACAAATTCAAAGGCGATTTTCTCATTATTTAGATTTTTTGGCACCCTCGGATTCTATATTTTCAAGTAATCTCTGCCAAATATCCTCCTTTATCAATGGAAAGCTTAATTATTCAGCTTTCAGATGATGTAAAAATCTCAATTTCTAATGGTTTTGTTGTCCGTGGTCACAAATGGTTCAGTATATTAGTAACAAATACATTCCCGCAGCGTTTTTATGTCACGTACATAACGCTGGAACTGCCCATTACAGTTTATGTTATGCATTTGATAGACACTTTTACTCAGAGTTGAGGTTTTATCAAGAATCAGTTGTGTTGTGGTTATTATTATGTGAGTCAGTTGTAATCTCTTTCAGATGTGGAGAAGTTAAGCACATTCAGTCAGAGGTTTCCACTGCCCTCCATGTACAGGATACATGTGTGGAAAGTCTTATTGGGTGAGAATTTGAATTGTTTATAGTTAACATGTAAGTGATAATGTACATGCAGCCGGTTGTTATGTCAGAAATAGTCCCCGTCAGTGTGATCAGGACGTGAAGCGAAGGGTCATCATGTGTCACACTGAAGGGGCTTATACTTGTGATAACAGTCGGCTGCTTGTACATTATCCCAATATTACACGGCTACTTGCCACATGAGAAAAAAATTGGATATAAAATGTGAATTTTAAATATTTGATTAGATCATTTTTACCAAATCCAGACCTTCCACGAGGAAAACGTGTTTAGTTTGGTTTTAAAGTAAGAAACGATGTTCAAATGTCACCAACAGGCAAATTGGTTTGATCATTTGTAACTATAATGTCATATATGTTATTAAAAGACATATTTAAAAATATTTTTTTGTGTAATATTAAACTGACCCTCTGATATTAGTTTTGAGAGGTTGTTATTTGAAAAGAACAACCCTTAGAATGTCGCGACTGGCAGATCAGAATCAAGCATTTGAATGAGCCGTGTAATAACTGGGAATAACAAACCTGCAAATGTCGTGACTGGCCAATCAGAATAATTTGTGTTGCAGTGATGATGTATTGTTCTAGTTCACACTGGTTCCCTTTGGATTATCACAAAAAAGAAATATTGCAACAGAAGTTTCTGAAACATCAAGTTATGATACATGGATGGATGAGATTTGGTGTCTCAGAAACGCATCACATTACATAAACGTGTGTGTGTTTGTGTGTCTGCAGGTATATTACCTCCTCACACTGATTCTCACGCTCTGGTTTCTCGATATCGTGCCGAGCAGTTTGAAGACGTCAGCTCGGCTTTGACGGCCATGAGGTTCGTGAACGCGGCCACGCCCCCTACAGAACTTTACCTCCGGATGTATCAGCTGGAGATCCAACAGCTTCCCCGAAGATCTGAGCTGAGATCACCTGTGAGTGTTCATCACATTCTCTCGTGTCGATGTGCGATAAGAGCACTGAATTCTTCTTGTTCAGGTCGGAGGGGATGAACATTTCCTGGCTGTTGCCCGGGCGATGGAGGAGATCGTTGATGACCCTGTGGACTGCTATTGGCTGATCAAATGTTTTGTCAATCAGTTTAATCACAAGTTTGGAGACTCTATACCTCACCTGGTAAGTGTGATTGAATAACAGGCTCCTGGAGCTGGATTCACAAACTATTCTAAAGAAGAACTGCCGTATGTTTTCCCAAATCTCAATTTAAAGTCGGCATGAAACGGAAGTAGCGATTGGCTTTTTTTCTGTATCGTGACGTATACCCGAGGGAAACGACTTCTTGAAAGGTGAACGATTGGAATGCCAATTTGCAATGCGTCAGTCATTGAAGCCCCACCCTCGCGCAGGAGAGGTCGTTTCTAGAGGGGGAGGAGCTTAACGTGTTTGATTAAAGATTACAAATTTATATTTATTTTATATAATATAATGATGTGCACGGATAAATAATTTATAGTTAATACTTCACCACTGTGTAAAACAATAAGAATGATCATTTTTTATTTCATGCCGACTTTAAGAGAAAAGTAATAATGTTTTGTATTCCTCCCAAAATTGTGAGATTTATCTTGAGAAAAATATTGATAAGAATTCAAAGAGTTTGGTGATGAGGAATTTCAGAGTGATCTCTCTCTCTTTCTCAGCCTAAGAGTTTGGAGCACTTCTTGTCTCAGGAGGACAGCGGTCTGTTGGCTCATCTGAAGGCGTCTGGCAGTCTGGCTTCACTGCCGTACTCTCTGTGGTTCAGACGCTGTTTCGCAGGCGGTTTACCAGAGTCCAGTCTACAGAGGTCAAACTGCTTACATACAGTCTTTAATTCCTCTTACTTGTCTTTAATTTCATGTTCTGAGGCCAGATTCATAAAAACGTAAAAATAATACGACTTAAGAATCGTACGTTAACGGATAAATAATATATAATAATTATGTAGCAGGGGGGCACGGTGGCTTAGTGGTTAGCACGTTCGCCTCACACCTCCAGGGTTGGGGGTTCGATTCCCGCTTCTGACCTGTGTGTGTGGAGTTTGCATGTTCTCCCTGTGCCTCGGGGGTTTCCTCCGGGTACTCCGGTTTCCTCCCCTGGTCCAAAGACATGCATGGTAGGTTGATTGGCATCTCTGGAAAAATTGTCCGTAGGGTGTGAGTGTGTGAGTGAATGAGTGAGTGTGTGTGCCCTGCGATGGGTTGGCACTCCATCCAGGGTGTATCCTGCCTTGATGCCCGATGACTCCTGAGATAGGCGCAGGCTCCCCGTGACCCGAGCTAGTTCGGATAAGCGGTAGAGAATGGAATGGAATTATGTGGCAAGTAGCCGTGTAATAAGCGGGATAATGTACAAGCAGCCGGCTGTTATCGCCAAATAAGTGCCTTCAGTGTGATACAAGACCCACCGCTTCACATCCTGATCACACTGACGGGGATTATTTCTGCAATAACAACTGGCTGCCTGAACATTATCACTTATATAAATTAATTTGCACTTGTAATCTTTAATCAAAAACGTTAAGCTCCTCCCCCCTCGAAACGACCGAGCTTCTCATCAGGTCTTGTTCAAAGGCGTGAGGGGCGGGGCTTCGATGACTGACTGATTGCAAACTGGGTTACAAATCGGACTCCATTTTGTTGGAAATGGCCAACTTTCAATGCTCGATGAACGAAATAATCTTGGATATATGTCACGATAAAGAATAAAAGACAATCGCTACTTCCGTTTTATGCCGACTTTAAAATGACGGTTAAGAGAAATGTTCTTGATAAGGATATTTTGTGATTTAAGAACCTGTTTACTACATATTTCACAGTATGAATCATGTTTTCTGAATACTGTAAATATACAGTACACAGTGTAGTGTACTATGATCCAGTTCCAACTCAAAATTAGTTTGCAATGAATATGTTCTGCTGTCTTGTGATTGGTTGACAGGGTGTGGGATAAAGTGATCAGTGGCTCCTGTAAGATTTTGGTGTTTGTTGCCGTGGAGATTCTGCTCAGTTATAGGATCATGCTGATGGGAATCAATCACCCTGACGGAGTCTTCAACTTCCTGTCTAATGTGAGTACACGCGTGCACAAAACACATTACGTGTGCCTTTCTGTAGCAAAGGTGTCGACAACATTTATATCAAAATCCTCATTACCACCACAAAATATTTCAACCAATCTTACGGTTTAAAACATTTAATGAATATGTAGAGATGCACCGATGTATTGGACGCCGATATATTAATCGGCCATTATTGGATTCATTTAATTGTTTTATTAGGGCACACAGATGTACAGTAGCAACCACGCTAGAAAGTATCACTGAACAGCTTATAAAATTCAAGGTGTGCTATGAATAGTGCTAATAATTATCCAGCTGCTGTTTAAATATGCATCTGCTTGTTCTGTGTGTGAAGAATTGTACACCACAAAAAAAGGAAACACAGAATCCAGAAAAATTTAAATGGAATCTGGGAAAAAATAAAACGGATTTCATATGTCCCTGGTTTATTAATTAACTGCATGGAGGCAATGAGTTGGATGTCTGAACATCCAATGTTTTTCTCTGAGCAAAAATAATTACTGTAAATAGCAACAGACTATATTTAAATTTATTAAAGAAATGTTCAATTTTAAGTCAGATTTCAGTTAATTTTTATTGATAAAATAAATATCGGATAGCATAAATCACCTTTAAAGATTGTCATGTTGTCTTATTGTATTTTTATCTTAATTTACATTAAGGGGCACATTTACACTCTTAAAATGTTAAATGGATCCAATTCATGTTCAGTTAAGTTAATTGAAAGCTACTGATGAAAAACTAATAATTGAAAAACTAGCTGATGTTGTGTATTACTGTGTGCAATTTACCCGTATCAGTTTTGGCTGATAGTTGATTGTTAAAATCCTGGATAGGTTTGAGGCCTTTAACATGTCCATTTCTGTATTTTTACTTTTGCTTAAGTTCCAAGATGAGCATGAAACGTTGCCGAACTCCTAAACAACTTCTGGCTTTCTCTTCACAGATGCCTCAGGAAAATACAGACGCTATCGTGACCAAAGCCATCGACCTCTGGCACAAATACTGCGGGACACCCATGCATTCGGTTTAACAATACCAATGACTGTCATCCAGAAACGTCAAGTCTCCTGATCTCTTGGAAAGTTGAGCCGACCCGAAGAACAACTCACAAAGACTCACAACTGTGTGTATGTGTGTGTGTGTGTTTCTTTTATTTATAAGTTCCTTTACATAAGAATCTGCATACATCATTTAGGAGTGACGGGACATTACGTAACATGCACGTTCTGCTCTCTTCACCCATAATGTGAGCTGATAGCAGCACAAGAGCCCAACGTCAAACAAAACAAACAAACACATCCATCAGTCGAAACACGTGCACGTCTGATGTTATTTCAGGGAAATAGTTCACCCCAAAATCCAAATTCTGTCACATGTGGAACACAACAACACATTTGATTGTAAAGGTTCTGTCGGAGAACAGCTGATGGGTGAATGTGAGAGAACGCTGACAGAACTTTCACGTTCCGAGGAATTATTACTTTTAAGCGCTGCTTGTACTTCCAGTATCAAAATCTGTTAAAAATGTAAATATCAACATAAAAACTGTGGAGATTTCTGTGATCACTGACAATAAAATAAAGTAGAAAAACATAACACGGATTATTCTCATGAAACTGAACAAGTTTTGGTTTCGTTTTGGCAATCGTGCACCTGGAAACCTTACGCCCTACACCCTACTGCACACTACAGTCAGACCGCAGGGAACCTCCACTTGAGAACACACTGAGACAACAGAGAGAGAGAGAATGAGACGACGACACCTTGAGATCTGAAAACACATTATTGCTCTGCTGTCACTCAACAATGGTCTGGATTTAATTTGGACCGAAAAGTAATTTATTAATGCTGCGTAAACTTTATAAAGTCTGTTTTTTTCTTTAGTTTCTGTGTTTAGGACAGACTCATTTCTGCTGGATTATAAATAGAAAATCAATTACAATATCTGCTGCTCGAAGCCCCAACGGACCTGAACAATTAAATAAGGGCACACACGACTGACACACATCGGGTTTCAAAGGGTTTTGTCAGAATATACACAAGCAGCTCTGTCCTTCCACTCCACGGCCTCTTGAATCTCAACAGTGAGGATCTGCGAAACCACACCGGTCGACGGTCCCGGGTGATGGGGGACTCGTGATCGGATGCTCCAAATTCAACCCGAGCGCCGCTTCGATCTGTTGTGATGCCTGATTCATGTTCAGAGTCTCAGCATATCAAACAGCTCCACATGAGCGTTCATGAACTCAAATCCTCAGCTACGGTCGATGAAACCTAAACGTGAAGATGAAGAAAGAGCAACTGTTCAGAGGCCAGAAAACTCTTTGGATGAAGTCAAGTCCCGCCCTACATTTTCTTCTCATTTTAAAAGTCCTGTTTCCACACTACACACAATAAACGCAAAGCTCAAAACGAGTGTGATGATGTCATCAGGAATATAAACAGCTGTGTGTGTTTCATCACCTGGTTAGATGTCGACTGGACTCGTGCACTTCCATCTCTGTGCTCTTGAACTCGTTGAGTTCTTTGCGTATGGCGGCCTGTGAGCGACACAAACATCACACACAAATAACAGCAATCAGTCTGTGTTTATTTGAGAAGGAACCGGTCGGCAGGGGTTAGTAGATCTTAAAGCGGGTGAACCTTATCAGCGGCAGTGAGACGCGTCCAGGGTTTATCGGCCCGCCGGTCGTAATCCTGAGCTTCCGCCACTTCCACATAATCACTGAAGCGGATGAGAATTTTGGCCTCTCGGAGCTCCTCTACGGTCGGCCTCTGACTCAACTACACACAAAACACACACACAAGATTGTGGAGATGATGTTTTCATTGGTATTTGGTAGTTCAGTTCATTTTTGTGTGTGGATTGAACCGAATGCTTAATTTTTGAAAGCGCCTTTATTCTTGTGAACGTACTTGCAACCACGTCACATGTGGATTGAAGAATTGAAAATTCAGTGTGTGATGCAATGAAAGCACATAAATGTCATAATCGTTCATTCGTTCATACTGTAAAATTTGGATCTCATGTGTGTTGTTGCTATAGGAACGGTGTTCAGAAAGCCCCGCTCACCTTCCTCGAGAGTCTTTTCTTTAGCTCGCGTTTCTCCTCCAGTTCTTCTTGTTCGTTTCGAGCTGAACGACACACATCAAACACAGAACATTAAACACCGCTGTACTGTATCGACACATTAGATATACACACGTGTCCTCGTGTCCACATCTCAACTCAAACTGCTTCTGTTGTCAAATGATGTTTTAATATTTCTTACAGATTGATTTTAAGCTTTATTACCTGAATGAATGGATTCAATGAATGGGGGAAAAGTGTATTTCATGTGACTGAAGGTGATGTTTGTGATAACTTACGCTTGAGAATGTTCCTCTGTTCCAGTTCTTCCGCTGAAGGTCTCTGACTGAGTCGACTGCGAACAGACGGCAAACATTTTCATCATTATTACCAAAGATCTCAATTATTCCCCCCCAAGTTCTCACTTGTGTCTCAACTTAAGTCTCAGATGTTTCTCCCAAAATTGCTCAGAAGGAATAGAAAGAGAATGAATTGAAAAAGAATGAAATTCCTTTTGTTTTCCATTTAATCTCACTGACGTCTAGGAGAAATAATTGAGATATGAAATATTTATTTTCTATATAGAGTTGTGTGTGTTTTCATGAATTGTGTGTTTTTTTTCTGACCGGGTGAGTTTGGTGCCGATCTGTTGTCTGGATTCGAGTCTCTCCTGATCCGTCAACATGGGCAGAATGTTTTTTTCCTCCAGTTCACTCTTTGATGGACGATTACTCAGTTTGATCGCCAGCGAATCCTTACGCATGATCCTCAAAGCCAGTGTACCTACACACACAAACACAAATGTTGATTTACTGTATATAGTTTTAATAAACAACTAGAACACATCCTGCATTTTTACATTTAGAACAATAATATAAATAAATAATATACATTTTATAGGGTTTTTACTACCAGAGTTTGAGGCATTCTCAAAATGAGATATCAACATTTTTTTGATACATATTTGCATAAACAGCTTTGCTTTCATTTTGTTTCTTGAGAGAAGTAAAGCAACATCAGTTTGTCTTCATACCGTATATCATATATTTGGACTGAAACTGTGGTGTGTTTAGTTTAGAATGAACATGATGTTGTTGTGAGCAGGTCTCTTTCATGTGTTTTAAATCCTGCTAACATCTGACCTGACGTACAGACAAACTGAAATCAATAAAGACTTGCAATGATTCTCACCTTCATCTCATTATAACGCAGTGAAATCACATTCAGGAAATTACAGCCGTGATGTTAATAACCGAGTGTAAGAGCTGTAATAAACATACTTGTAAACAAAGAGTCGTCATCATCTTCCTCGTCTTCGTCCTCTTCCTCACACGTGTGTGTGCTGAAGGTGTGTGTGACCAGTGTGTGTGTGAATGGTGCTGATTGGTGCATAGAGTCTCTGTTCTCTTTCTCCTCCTCCATCTCCACCAGAACAGATGGAACCGCCTGCAGAACAGAACTACACACACACAAATACATGTGCGCGCACACACACACACCCACACACATACACATACACATGCACACATACATACAGATACACGTGCACACACACATATAGATAATGACCACGTATACTGTACAAACTGTATGTGCGCGTGTATGTGTGTGCGTATATGTGTGTGTGTGTGTGTATCTCTGTGCGTGCATGCACGTGTGTGTGTGTGTATGTGTGTGTGTCTGGATGTATGTGGATGCATGTGTGTGTGTATGTGTGTATTTGTGTGTACTCACCTCTCTAGTCTTTGCATGGTGAGCGCGAGGGTTTTATTGAGTTCTTCTATGATGCGACTGGGCGGGTGCAGTGACAGAGGGATGGTTGCGTACTGCTGCGGGTGTGAGTGTGTCAGAGTGTGTGTGTGTGTGCCCAGTGACGACAGACATTTGAATGGAAATGAATGTGACGGCTCACAAATCAACACTTTCTTTGGTGGAAGAGGTGGCGACAGTTTAGCGAGCGTTTCTAAAAACAAAAACGACAAGACACACAAAATGAGGTGCATTAAAAAATGACTGCGGTTTCTCTCTGTCATATAGTTGTGTTACTGTCTCTTTAAGACTTCAATGACGTCGCTAATCTCGCACATAACAAATAATACAGAAAGTTACCAAGATGTGTAAATCATGTTTGAAGTAGTTCAGCCGTATTGTGATGTTGAAGTCATATGAAGTAGTTTTGTGTGAAGTGTGTTCACCTGTCAGGTGGTTGTGTATTCTGCTGTATGGCTTTGGCGGTAAGGCAGGTGGCTGTTTTTGTGTCGCCGGTCTCATGTGTGTGATGTCAGCGCTGTCGTTCGGCAACGGCACAGGTTTCACAGAGGGCGGGGCGAGATCCGTGTCTCCAGACGACTGCGCTTCTGAAAATGAAACTACAGCAGGAGATGATGATGTTTGTGGCGGCAGCACCTTCAGGTTAAGTGTGTTTTTATTGATGTATGAACAGCCGTACCTGTGAGGTTACTGTCTGTAGATTCTGACACAGGACTGAGGATGGTCTGTCTGTCCACATTATACACATGAGACGAATCTACACTCACCTCCTCTACACACACAAAAATAATGAGAACTGTCAAACCCATTCGTAGTTTAATCAGAAAAAAGTTACAAATTATTTCTTATTGTTTAAACATACGATCTACTGAATCTGACGATGAACCTGCAGACGCTGTCAAATGAATTTTGTGCATTACTTTATGTAATCGTTTTAATACATACATTTATGTTGTTTGAACATATTTTTTTGCATACATTTATATACGTAATGTGCACCATTCTATAGAATTGGTGCAAAATCAGAGTTGGAAACATCTTGAAAAAATATTTTTATATCAAAGGTACACATTTCTAGGGATCAAGCAGTCAATTTTCATGTTGTAATTTCAGAATGTTTTGGAATATTCTTCCTCTCCCCAAATGTTGTCACTACCGAAACACAATAATATACCATTTAATAAGGATTATATATTTACATATTAAGATTTTGTTTATTTCAAATTTTTAAATATATTTGTGCTATTTTAAAAAATGTTCTCACATGTAAATAAACTAAAGTAAAAAAAACGCAAGTATAATTTATGATAACTTTCCGTGTTCTGGTAGTGACACACATTTTCAGTAGTGTTGGTAATGTTCTGTTAGTGATCACATTATTTAATGAGCACATCTGAATCAGACTTTTAACATTTATGTTCATACAAACAACTAATTATGTTGCACAAACGCAGGCAGCACACATAGCAGACACGCATATGACGCTAAATATCTAATAGAAAACCTACAGCTCACATCCTATATCACTTCTATAACATACTAAAATACTTATGATTTCCATAACCGTGCGGTGTTCGCTATTTCCCCAAATAAAGGATTAAGTGTACCTTTTTCTCACTACCAAAACAATGATACCCAGTGATACGTTTTGGTCGTGACTGTATTGGTAGTGACAATTTTTGAATACTTTTGAGCCTAGCTTAAAGATGCTAATAATCACATGGTTAGCAAGCACAGTTCTGAACAGATGTATAAACATAAGAACTATTAAAAACTAAGAATAAAGGCCAAAAAAGTTTGCTCAATATGTACATATCATATATATATCTCTTTATGATTCTTATATCTTAACCTATGAATGATTTTTTAGTTTATCATTTTATTTTGTAAGTGTGTTATTTATCTTGAAATCATTTTTTGTATATATTTTCAGCATTAATATGAATGTTTTCAGTGAAATGAGACTGACCTTTCTCAAACACTTCTTTCAACACTCCTCTCTTGATCAGCTCTTCTCTGCTCTGACGGGTGGACATCTTTCTCTCCAGCACTAACACAAAACACATCAACACATCATCCTACAATAGCCAGTACAGTAGCGTGTACAGTAGCGTGTGAAATAGCCTGTACAGTAGCGTGTACAGTAACGTGTGCAGTAGCGTGTGCAGAAGCATGTACAATAGCCTGTACAGTAGTGTGTACAATAGCCTGTACAGTAGCCTGTACAGTAACGTGTGCAGTAGCGTGTGCAGAAGAATGGACAATAGCCTGTACAGTAGTGTGTACAATAGCCTGTACAGTAGTGTGTACAGTAGTGTGTACAGTAGCGTGTACAGTAACGTGTACAGTAACGTGTCTAGTAGCGTGTGCAATAGCCTGTACAGTAGCGTGTACAGTAACGTGTCTAGTAGCGTGTGCAATAGCCTGTACAGTAGCGTGTACAGTAACGTGTGCAGTAGCGTGTGCAGAAGCATGTACAGTAGCCTGTACAGTAGCGTGTGCAGTAGCGTGTGTACCAGAGGACGTCTGTTTGAAATTGTCGCTCTTTTTCTTTCTCCATTTCCACGGTTTAAAGAGTCGTCCCAGACTGGCCAGTTTACTCCGCCGGCGGATCGGAGGTGTGTGTGTCCCGGGCACCAGCGAATCAGACCGCATCGCTGCCAGACGCTCCGCCCCCTCTGCTGACAAACAAGAAATGTTTTGTAAAATGTAAGTAGTAAAATATAAAGGAGAAACGGAGAGTGGATACAGTGATTGATGTTCAGATCTGAGAAGAGAGAGAGAGACAGAGAGAGAGAGAGAGAGAGAGAGG